>JAODAL010053286.1:0-25401 GCA_025379985.1 Phyllomedusa bahiana | reverse complement strand
TTTTTTGGGGTTTTGAATGTTTGGGTTTTGCCCCTGCCGTCCCCTCCACACTGTTCATTGTACCACTCTTTGTCCTACTCCTTTTTTCCCAGCTCCAGATTTTGTCTTTTTGCCACTGCCTGACCTCATGCTGCTCCCACCGTGACCTCCACACTGTGTCATTGTGCCACTCTCCCGGCCTGGTACTGTTTTGCCACTTCCAGAATGTCATTGTGCCACTGTTGACCTAATGTGCTGTGGCTGCCGCCGTCACCTCCACACTCTGTCACTAATGTTGCCACCAGAGCTCTCAGTTTGTTTTTTTACAGCGTTTGCTGCCAGGACTTTATAAGGCTACGTTCCTGCTTCAGTTTTTTTGGTCAGTTTTGCCCCATAAGTGCCCAGGGCATTTTATAGTGAAGCGATTCTAAGAGCGGCGGCAGTCATGTGCGTGTCATACTAAAACACTACTTTGTATGAAGACCAAACCAAGCTCCCTCTGCATATTTAAGCATGGCACAAAGTTCTACAGCACCCTGCAGGCTCTGGGCAGCCTGGAAATAGCTGTTTTTTAACGTGATTCGTGCCGAAGTTAATTCGGACCGAAACAAATTTTTTGTCGGAAAATTCGGCGAAGTGACCGAACCGAATTTTTGAGAAATTCGCCCATCTCTAAAGATTACATGTTCGCTGATTACCTAAACCCTATCATATCCCTAAGCACATTGGAAATTTGAGACATTTCTTGTGAAATTAATGTTTCTATCATGGGGGTCATGTGATCTGTCACTCCCATGAACCCGACATGTTGGAGTGTTCCCGGTCACAAGGAGCAATTTTGCAGGCAATGTTCCTTACCCCCACAGTACAATCACAGATTATTGTTGTGTCTTCAGGTGAGTTCATCCTCAGAGAGCCTCAGTTTATCTATCTGCTTAGGTTCTTCCCAAGGGGAGGATGAGGACAACTGAAGGGGTCTCTGGAAAGCTGTCACCAGATAGCAAACTCTATAGTGAACTAGGATGCTATGAGTCTATGCTTGTGGCTTAACAGTGTGTCTTGGTGAACCAATTCTTATGCTCAGAGTAAAGAGTTCATCTAGAAAGGTTGTGCAATCTCAACCTGTCAGTTTGTCTTTAATCTGTTCTGCTAGACCCTCCCAGAAGATGGCTACAAAGGTTTCATTATTCTGAATCACCTTGGAGGCCAAGGTTCAGAATTGGGTGGCATACTGTCTTATAGTGGAATTGGAAGAGGCTGCAGAGGAAGCATGCTCTGGTTTCTCGAACACTTTGTGGAACGTGACAGGAAAATTGTTAAGATAAGACATCACAGGACAACATTTTAATGACAAAAAAAAATATTAGTTCTTTCTGAGATTAACCGATGAGCAAGGACCTTGAAGTGGATTTTGCATTGGTTTAGGAACTGACAGAGGTTCTTGGGATGGCCATTGAAAGAAAGAAATTGGTAAAGACAGAGGTTTCTGATATTTTTAAAGGTGAACTTCAGTGGATGAGCTGTTAATTTGTTTTAAAGTATAGTTTTACAAGAACTTTACCTGCCCTGGACTCTTCATTTCTAGATATCTTGTGCCCATTTGAGAATTTTCAATGCAAAAGGCCTCACCTGTTTTCCAGCATAAGGGCAACAATTTCCATAATCACTTAGACTATGCTCTCTAGTTGAACTCAATGCCAAATCTATAGCAATCAGAATGGTCCATATCTCTGAGAAGCATAGTAACAAAATCAAGGAGTTTCAATGGAATCTGCAGTTAAAATGACAAAGTAGTCCAAAAAGTTCCCTTCTGCTTCACAATCAATGACAATGTCAGAAGAAATTGTGTCAATAGTACTACTAATAACTAAAATGATTCTTTCTGGAGAACATCACAAACAGGGTAAAGGCAGCAATTTCTCATGTAGAAGTGGATATGGGTGCTTGAGCAGGGTCATTCACCTAAAATACTAGGCAAGAAATGTATGGAAATAGTCAATACTCCAAAAAATGATGAGTATTTAGATTTTTTTAATTTGTTTTAGTCTACCTATTTCACAAGAACATTAACCACTGTGTCAATGAGCAGTAGTGCAATACAGCAATGTTTTGGACTAACACCCTTCTTCAGGCTTTATGCAGGTAATGGAATATGTCCTTAATTGGTTTGAAATATACCACTCAGTGGTTGCTAAAGATGGACAGGATTATTTAGGCTATTGTGTTCTTCCTAAAGCGTAAGCCTCCTGGCTGCCTATAGTAACCACTGTTCAACTACTCACCTGTCCTCGTTCCCGATGTCTCTGCTTAACAGCACGCATGTCCCCACATCTACTCTGTGAAATTTAAAGGGCCAGTGCACCATTGATTGGGGATCACCGGACACTGACCCTATTTAACCCTGCCCTTTCCTGTTGTTCCTTGCTGGATCGATAGTGCCATTGCAGCCCAGAGAGACCGTGTTTCCTTGTGTTCCATTGCTATACCGTATATCGTACCTATTTCCTCCGTCCATTGACCACAAACCTTAGCCGCCTGTCCTGACCTTTTAATATGAATGTTATTATGTTATCCAAGCTCAAAATCATGGGGTCTGGATGGGGCTTTCATGGAGCAAATACACAGGACAGCTGTGGTGGATAACAAATCAACTTTTGTAGCGTGTTTAATGCTCATTTTGATATTATGTTATCACTGTTCATGATAATAGAGTGGGGAAGGATGGATCTGTGCGAAAGGGTTGGGGAAAATGTCATGTTGACGAGTAAGACAGGGGTGGTGCAGGTGGTGGGCACCTGTCACTGTAATGGAAGTGGGCGATTTGACAAGATAGCAAAGAGAAGGAACAAGGGAGAGATTACCTGTCACTTTTTAACTGACAATAACCCATACCCCTATGCTTTACTACTTTCTTTTATTCAGTAGTGTTGGTCTGTTCATCTATTTAGATTGTGAATGTCATCAACTGGTTGCCATCTTCTCCTCCATATCAGGAGCTGAACCTGGATTATCCTGGGAAGATCATCATCCATTGTAATGAAGGCTCTGTCTTGGTCTTTTTCCTTATGTTGGGTTACATGGGGTTTCTGGCGGCTGTGAGCTTTGTTCTGGCTTTCATGGTGAGAACATTACCTGATATCTATAATGATGCCAAGTACATCACCTTCAGCATGCTGGTGTTCTGCAGTGTGTGGATCTGTGCCATTCCAGCCTATCTGAGCGGTGCAGGAAAATACATGTTCATTGTAGAGATATTTGCCATATTGGCTTTAGGAGAAGGAATATTGAGCTGCAAGTTGTAACTGAAATGTTAAAATATTCTTATAGATCCTGAAAAGAACAGTAAAAAGCAAAGTTCAGGGCCGCTGGCAGGCAAAGATAATAGTCTGGTGGATAGCTTAGCCAAAACCAAGAAAACATCATAAAAGGGAATATTATTGCTGTTCATATGGGACTACTAACCTAAAGCTCAATCAATGAAAATAAAAAAATAGATAAAGACCAAAAGCAATATGTTGATGCTGTTATGTTTGAGCAATAGGGGTATAGTTTGAATGCAGTAAAGTAATTTTGAAAACCACATAATTTTGATGAGTTGGCATGTGGCCAACAAGGAGAGAGGTACAGTAGAGTAGACAATATTTTAAATTCACTAAAGATCTATTGCATTAAAGGAGGTAAATTTAAAGTATATATAGATCGAGAAGATTTCCCA
The DNA here is from genome assembly GCA_025379985.1 of Phyllomedusa bahiana. Lineage (NCBI taxonomy): Eukaryota > Metazoa > Chordata > Amphibia > Anura > Hylidae > Phyllomedusa > Phyllomedusa bahiana. The sequence goes on along the minus strand of JAODAL010053286.1, from coordinate 21,707 downwards.
ATAATTCACTTATTCAGAGAAAATAGGACTACTAACTCAAATTCAGATGTATGTACCCTGAATCCAGAGCAAATACCTAAAAATTTTGGTGAGTAAAAATGAGTGGGATATCCCTCAGTGACTGGTCCAAAAAGATTAAGATGTCCTTGGCAAAAATATGCTAGTTTTAAAGTAGTGCTGCCAACAGTAATATGTTTCAGGACAGGGAAGCCGCTAGACAGCATAGGAGGAGCTCTATGCCAAGAATGAAGAAAAGAGGTGGAAAGGGGTAGTAATGATGAGCCCCTGTGCTGGAGGTATGTTAATTTTCATGTTTTGTTACAGCTGTATTCTCTACACAGCACCTGAAAGCCCAAATAGACTAGACCTAAACCACTTCAGCTCACACTGCCGAATTACATTTCAGTGTCAATAGTAAGTGGTGAGATCAATTGTTAGAGGACTAGAGACATTCTCTAAGCCAAGATGTTTTAGATTAGTTTCAGTTCTACATTTATCAGTGATATAGGGCTGTATGATGCCTACAGTTTGGAATTCTTGACCTGTTTCAGTAACATATGTTGTGATAGATGTTGGCATGGAAGCCCCATCCATGAAGGAGTTTAGCTAAATAGAACATTTAAAAAATGTTTTTTCATTTACATTAGAAATTGCTAATTCTAGCTACTTTAATGGAATTGGGGCATTCAGTGGACCCCTCTTCCAATATGTCAGACGTGGCATCCATCCAGCCATTTCTCTGAAACTCACCCATTCAAATCGTTCTGTGCATAGAGATGTTTCTAAACAATATTAAAAATATTTATTTGAATCCTGTTGTCACACCAGCAACTCACACAGTAAGTGCTGACCTTTTCACTGCGTTCACCCTGTGGCTATTCCCTGCCTTGGGTCATCTGGCTGAAGCTGCTTCTCTCCAGGCTGCAAATATTTCCAGCACTGCTAAACCTCTACCTGGTTATAGAGAGGCATGGCTTTACAATATTCAGCAGCATTGTACTTCTCCAGCCAATCCCTGGGTACAGCAGAGGATAAAATATGTTGGTGTAATGCTTACATTTTTTGGACCTATGAGATCCTTGTTCACAGTAATCTTATATCCTACTGTATAACTCACATGTTTAAAAACACTATAAGAACCAAACATAGGTTTGAAATAAAAATTATGTCACTTAAACCTTACTTAACTAGTAGAGAATTTATTCAGCCATTAATCCCATTATAAGGGTATGTTCACACAGCGTGTTGGATCCGTTTTGGATCTGAAAAATGCATTCAAAAGTGCTACGTAAATTGCAGCCAAAACGTATCCAACATGTATGCAACACGCAGGTGCGTGTTTGGATACGTTTTTGTTGCAGCAGGAACAAACTCTATAATTTTAAAAAGGGCGTCTGCTGCATCAAACGGATAAAGAATTGACATTTGAATTCTTTGATTGGATCCAAAAGATGTATCACAAAGAAATATGTAAAACACGCATCGGCGATCACTCGGCTTAACACCGATGCGTAATGGACATTGACAGCAAAGTAAATCACAAAGCACATTGTTAGATCAGTCTTTGGGTCCATTTAGGGTCCAAAACATGGATTGAAACATGCATCTAAAAACGGATCCAAACACGGAGTCAACACGCTGTGTGAACATACCCTAAGGCTATGTTCACACGGCTGATTTTGGGACTGATTTCAGTCCGTATTGCGCGCCGTACTGCACTCAATACGGCTGAAATCTGTCCCAGTCATTACTGTAATCCACAATTCTCCTAGAGAACTATGGATTCTGTCTCCTCTCCCCGCTCGCTGTGTTTCGCGAGTGGGGAGAAAGTGACATGCACATTATCCCGGCGGGATACGCGCCGTGGATAATGAAAGTCTATGGGGCCGGCGTGCTGCCGGCCACCACACCCTGGCACACGGCACACGGCGTAATTGCGGGCGAAATACGTCCCCGCAATTACACCGTGGATAAGCCGTGTGAACATAGCCTAAGGGTTTATCTGGGAAATGCTAATGCGTCTAGGTCTGGAGGATTCACCCAAAATTAACTATTTTGTAGTTTGAACAGAAGCTGACTGGTGTTTAACCCTTTCAACCACCCTGACGTATGGGAACGTCATGGTGGTTGTAAGGAGATGTGTAACAGGATCGCAGCGCGACCCTGTTTCACAGCCGCCGGGTGTTAGCGGCTAATTGCAGCTAACACCCGGCGCTTGCAGCACAGGGGGGAGGTGGCGCCGCCCGTCTGTGCTGTTTAACTCTTTAGACGCCACGGCAAAGATGGCCACAGCGTCTAAATGAATGAAAAACAGTGCTGCGCACCATTTTTCAGCCCAATCGGGACATCAGCGAAAAGATCGCCGAGTTCCGATGGGCTAACATGGCAGCGCAGAGCCTTGTGAAGGCTCTGATCGCTGCCATGTTCCCGTTTGCCCCACTTCCGGGCCAAAACAGGAAGTGGGGAAAACGCCATCTTGGTACAGCCTAATGCATTGTTTATGCAATGCATTAGGCTGTATTAATGATTGCGCTCCCTAGTGGTGAAGCACCATAAGGGGACCCAATGTTAAAGTAAAAAATAAATAAATAATAATAAATTTTTTAACTGAAAAAAAAAAAGTTTTAAAAAATTTCAAATCCCCCCACTTTCCCCATTTTACAAATAAAAAAAATTTAAATAATAAAAAAGTTACACATTTTGGGTTTCGCGCGACTAAAAAAAGTCCGATTAAAAAAAATATTCATATTTATCCTTCGCCGAACCCCTTTGGAAAAAAAAAATTCCAACGCCAAAATTTTTGGTTTTTTTTTTTGGTCATTTCATGTCCTATAAATATTGGATAAAAGTGAACAAAAAAAATTGCTGTATTCCAAAATGCTGCAACAAAAAAAACACTTCGCCCCCAAAAAATTGGCGCATATGATGTCTGTAGGTGTTTGTACAAAAACGTTATTGGGCGCATAAAATGGGACCCCGGCCCAATTTCAAAAATATAAAAAATGTTTAGAAATTTTTTTAAAACCCAAAACATAACGAAAACCCCACAGTTTAGTATTTCCAGATCGTATAACCTGTAGAATACGACAAAACGTCATTTTTACTGAAATTGAACACCGCAAAAAAACAAAATCCCCCCAAAAATGGCGCAAGTACATTTTTTTTAAATTTTTCCCATTAGAATTTTTTTGCCGTTCCCCAGTATATTTTTATAGTAAAATGAATAACACAAGGGGAAATACACCTGTCCCCCCAAAAGAAAAGCCCTCTATGTCTATGTAGGGGGGAAAAAAAAAAAAGTAAAGGGGTTTTGGAAAGGGAAGGAGAAAAAAAAATTAAGAGTAAATTTTTTTTTTGTTTTTGTTAAAGGGTTTTAAAACACCCACCAGAATGAACAATAATTTGGTTGGCAGGGGTTTAACAGGAGTGATTAATATGTTTTCCCCTTCACCCGGTTTTCAATAGTATAAACGAAAAAAGGGGCTAGCTTATATCTGTATATTTCTGTTTTCTGTACTGAACAGCTACTAACATAATATATGTCATCAAATCAATTCTATAATTCATGCCACTTGGAAATCTCTTGTGGAGATCTAAGATCCAGAAATTTCTCTCAAATACACTACCTAGATCCAGTCTCTACCTCATTATGTTTTTTTTTTTCTTTTTTTTTTTTCTATACAAAAATAATGGAAGGTATTCAATGATACTGCATGGCAAAAGAAGCTTTCTTGAGTCCATTTTAGCAACAATATGTATAGAAAAGCCAAATTGGTACAAGTGTTGGGTGCGGTCTCTCTATCACCTAACACAAAGAATGAAGATACAAACGTTATTTACACAAATAGAAAAAGCACAAATCCAAGAGTTGTAAGTATGGTGGGACTATAATACACAGCTGCTACTATAATTATGAGTTTATGTCTGCTAAACATTTAAAGGGACATGGCACTTACAGCTGAAACCAGAAGTTTACATACACTATAAAAAAAAAACACATATACAAATTTTTCTCACTATCTGACATGAAATCAGAATAAATCTTCCCCGTTTTAGGTCAATTAGAAACCAAAATTATTTCTTTTTGCCAAATGCCAGAATAATGAGAGAGAGAATGTTTTAAGGCATTTTTATTACTTTCTGCGAAGTCAAAAGTTTCCATACATTTGATTAGTATTTGGTAGCTTTGCCCTTAATCTGTATGACTTGCTTCAAACGTTTTGGATCCTTTCACAAGCTTCTCACAATAGTCGGTAGGAATTTTGGCCGTTTCCTCCTGACAGAACTGGTGTAACTGAGCAATGTTTGTAGGTTGCCTTGCTCGCACCTGACTTTTCAGCTTTGCTCATAAATTTTCAATAGGATAGATCAGGGCTTTGTGATGGTCACTCCAAAACATTGACTTGGTTATTTTTATGTCACTTTGTAACCAGTTTGGCAGTAGTTATGCGTCATTTTCCATATGTAAGACCCATTTCCCCCCAAGCTTTAACTTCCTGGCTGATGTCTTGAGATGTTACTTCAGTATTTTTTTTACACCATTCACATTTCACACTTAATAACTTGTTAGATTAATTCTAAAGGTTATTACGGTCGTGTGGATACCTAATATGTGTAGGTTTTTTTGTGTGTGTAATATATGCACAATCATTTTTTTTTTAATATTTATTTTTATTTTATTATTTATTTTTTTATTAATTTTTTTACACTTTTTCTGTTTTTTCTTTTACTTTTTAAAAAAATCCCATGAAGGGAGAACTGTTTAACATTTTTTTTTTTACACTTTGTAATGTATTAGCATATCCTTATATGCTAACACATAATCTGTGTCAGTCTGATACGGGCAGTAATCAGGACAGCACACAGTCTGCACTGATCACTGGCTTGTTACACAGACAGCCATGGGGCTACTGTCAGCCACCCGGGCTCTGTCGGGTCACCGAGGGTTCCGACATGCAATTCTTTGATCGCATTTGCAAGATGGACCCTACAGGCGAAGGGCAAACACGCAGTGGCGATCTCTCATGTGAACGCCGCTGCGTGTTCCACAAAGCCCGCAGTGATAAACTCACTGCTGATTGTTCCTTATGTGTATGACACCTTACCTGGGAAGTAAACAGAAGTGATGTTTTAAGTCTGTTTACCCTTCATCTCTTTCCTGATTCTTTTGCACCTTACATCATGGACACCTCACACATCTTAGGCAGTTGAAAACTACAACAGCTGCTAGAGTTTGTCCCAGAGGAATACAACCTACATATCGGCAGACACCCTCTTCAGTGTATTGGTTCAGGGGTAGCATGGTTAGAGTAATAGCTACTGTGGCTGAGTACTACGATTTCTATTCCCTCTGCTGCTGCCGTTACAATAACATACTTATCGGATGAGAATAGCATAATTGTTCTAACCACTACAATATTAACAACAGATCAATTGCATGTCCTATCAAAAGGATTCAACTTCAATCTGACTTCAATCTGTTCAACATGCTACTTGATGTAAATAGATTCATGAGATTGCTGCCAGTAAAAAAAAAAATATCATTTACCAAGAGTGTGAAGTAAATTATGATGAAGTTCTAAATTATTCTAGGCGTAATGATGAACATTCCAATATACAGTTTGATGAACAATGTTAATAATGTTAAATGATCTTGCAGGGTGGATGAGGGGGAATAATTTGTTCATCCCTGCATACATCACAACATGCCTCTTTACATCCACTCAAAGCTAGAGTTTCTGTGCAAGACACATCTAAAAATACTATAGAGAGAGACCTTATGGAGCTCAAGACACAGAATCATCAAAATTTCAAAGAGGGGAAAAAAAGAAATTTAACAAAAGCAGAATGTAAAGCCTTGATAGATCTCAAGACCAGTAAAAATTACTTAATTATTAAAAAGGCAGATAAGGGGGTTGCAGGCAGCTATAGATTTCTATTTAACCAAGTTTAGTGACTACTTTTGTTAATATTGGCTAGTATTGAATATCTATATGATGATAATTTTCTATTTGATGATAATTTTTATATTAAATTACTAGGAGCCCTTATGGGTGTTACATCATTACCTTCAATCATAACATAGTAATGGCTTGGTGGGAGTACCAAGCGATTTATGGCAAGGATAATCCTTTTGTGCAGCATATCCGGTGGTTTGGACGTTATATTGATGATCTCTTGATCGTCTGGGATCATAAAGTGTTGTCTGTGCAGGACTTCACTGTATATATAAATTCTAAGCAGTACAATCTGCATTTTACATATACATGCCAAAAAGACAATATTCCCTTCATACATTTCCATCTCTATGGAGAAATTGAAACTCACAAAGTATATAACACTCTATATAGTAAGCCAGGGGCTGGCAACACTATACTCAAAACAAGTAGTTGTCACTCGTTGCGCAAATTTTCAGCTATAAGTATAGGGTAGTATGTATTCATGATCAGGACTATGCAAAAGAAGTTGCCCGCATAGATATGCGACTAAGAGATAGGGGATATTCAAATAATCTTCTAAAAAGAGTTTATAAAAAAAATGATAGATAGAACACAATCCTTGCTACTATCGCAAGTCAGGCAACAACATATACCACCTATGTGCTTGGTGTTTTATATGCCAGATAGTCGGGATTTTGTTAAAATTAAGATTTTTTTTCAATTTACTCTTAATAAGGCAGGATCCAATTTTATCTAACATATTAGAGAACGGGATTAAATACATACCTACACACAATAAAACAATATCATGTTTCCTAGTGTGTTTCAAAGCCCACACATCGAAAACATGGCTGTCGTTTAAGGGATTTTTCTGATGCGGTACTATGTGACAGTATGTGCACAAAACAACTATGTTTCATAACTCGAAGAGAACAAAATTTGCAAATGAAATCTATTAATTGTTATCATGTAGTCATTATGTAGTCTATGCCATAATTGTAATAGCTGAGAACAAATGTACATTGGTAGTACGGCTTGGAAAGTCAAAGCTAAAATAGCCGAACACATAACAGGTATAAAAAATGTCCACAAAACATTTTTAAAAGATTCCCATGAAAGGATCATTAATCCCTTTTCCCTTTACTTTTTATAGCAAAACGTAAAAACCGTAAAAAAGGGTGGAGACTGGACCCAGGCAGTACACATACTTATAACTCTTGGAGTTGTGCTTTTTTCAAATTTTGTGCAACAACTTTTATACAAGAAGGGGCAAATTGATCTAACAAATGGAATTCGTTTAAAATTTTTAAAGGAAAACTTCGGTTTCTTGCGCGAAGCCGAATTTTGGGGTGATTTGCGGAACCGAAGCGGTTTTTAAATTTGGGAAAATTTTTGCCGCAGCAAAATGGTTTTTACGGGGGACAAGGAACCTGTGGGGAAGAAAAAACCCCTTTCCCAATGACAGGGCAGCCCAAGGAACCCAAATAAACGCCCGGGGCGGGCTTCGTGTGTCACAGCCCTATAAAAAAGGGTTCGGCATTTTAAATCCCACACTTCTAAACGGGTCTCCCCTTGCAAAACCCTCAGCTGCTGGGGGGCACTAAAATAAAAAAATTTAAAACAAACTCGTTTTTATCAGCGACTGGGGGGAAAGACCATAACAAGTGTGTCCCTTTTCACATTTGTTTTTTTAAAACCCCGGGCGTATTTTTTTTCTTGTTTTTGGGGGTAGTCCCCAAAAATCCAGGGGGGGTTGTATTTCCCTGCCCCAAAATTTTAGGGCCTAATTTACATCGGGTTGTTCTTAGGTTTTTAATACCCCCCAAATTAATTTTCCCTTTAAATTGTGTGCAAATTTCCCATCCCAAAAACGGGGTTTCCCTTTTTTTATTTTTCCCATAAACCCCTAAAAACATCGGGGTTGTTCTGTATTTTTTTTAATACCCACGGCTTAATCTAACTTCTTGATTGTGGGGTAATTTGGCCCCAAAAAAAATAAGGTGTTTTTATTTTTTTGTCCTTTTATCCCTAATTTACACCCCTTTTTTTTCCCTGCGATTTTTTAAATACCAACCTTAAATTCAACTTCTTTTTGGGTGCGGGAATTTTGGACAAAAATAAAAGGGTGCCCCTTTAATTTAAATTGCCCCTCTATACGCCTAATTTACATCTGTTTTTTTTTGTACGATTTTTTCATATCCAATTTTAATCAACTTCTTGGGGGGGGGGGATTTTTTGCAAATTTTGGGAAAAAAATACAGGGTTTTTAACTTTTTGTCCTCTATACCCCTAATTCACACTCTTTTTCAATCAAATTTCAACAAAAGGGTTTAAATCTAATTCTTGTTTGTGCGAAATTTTGGGGACAAAAATACAGGGGCCCCTTTTTTTTATTGTCCTCTTATACCCAAATTTTACATCTGGGTTTTTTCCCGCCCTATTTCATACAAAAGGGTTTAATTTAAAAATTTTTTGATAAAACAGTACATCAACAGAGAGGTGGCAGGCCCCTCACATGCGTGGCAGGCACAAAACTTTTCTGGGCAACACAGGTCGCAGCACAGAAATGGACATCGCAGCGGGGCTGACCCCGGTGGGGCCAGAACTGCCAGTGCCCATCAGGGGCCGTGTGTTGCCACAACCCAAGGGGTTCTTGTTTTTTTAGGGTTTTTTTTTGGACTAGTCATCCATTTCCCTCCCAGATGACATCTAAAACCCCCAAAGCCAAATCGGGGGGAAAACCCCAACCAACCCTTATTGGCTTTGGGCCCCGGGGAGCGGGCCCAGGGGCCCCCACCTGTCCTAAAACCCGCCTCTGTCCCGTTCGGTTCCCTCAGCCAAATCTACATTTCTGGGCTTAGCCCCTAAAACAGCGGGACGAACTTTTTTGAGGACATCACAGTACGGGCGGCAAAGGGGGGCGAAAAACCCCTTTTTGCTTTTGCGTAGGAAAGTGTGATGGGGAAGCGGCACGGGGGTTATGTTAAAGCTTAGGCTCTGCATACTGGGAGCTTTGAGGGATAGCGGGAGGGGCAACAAAAATCGATGTGATGAGCCACCCACTTGGACCGGGGTGAAGAAAGGGGTTCATCTCGTCATGAGAAGAGGGCTCAGCTTGCGCGTCGGGCAGGGCGCAGCCATAAGTGGGTTGTGTGGCCGGAGTCACAGGGGAGCAGCAGTGTGAGGCGGGAGCCAAGCGCCACGGGGTAAAAAACCCGCTTGGGCGGTCCAAGAAAGAGCGGCACAGGGGGCTCAGCAAGGCAGTCGGAAAGTCATCAGTGGGGGTTTTGGGGGTAAAACCCCCCTACTTGACAGTGTGAAAGTTTTTTGCTAAGACACCAAAAGAGGGCCGAACATGTTATATTGAATCTTGGAGAAAGTAAAGCGTGGCCAAGGACAAACATTGGCACCATGCACGCGTCAACACATCAGCATACTACCAGGGGCCTGGAAAAAAAACGTGCTCAGATTGGGGGTCCATCCCCCCCGCCGCGCAACAGCAGCACACCCAGGGGCACATGCATTTCAGCCAGTCAAGGCTCCCCCACCTCTGCCAAAAGGGGGGGGTTTTGTCTTTGCCATCATCTCCGGTCCAGATGCCCCTGCCCCTTGCCACTCAGGGCCCCCAAAAAAATCGTTAAACGAGGCGATTGCAAAGAGAAACATATGGTAAAACCATCCTAAGTGCAGAACTGACCGTGCCCTGTCTCCTTTCAGAGAACTAATGGCTTGTGCCACCAAAGGGTGGAGCCCAAAGCCGTAATTTTTTTTCCAAAAAAAGGCAGTACCAGCCCTTCACAAAAATGTAAAACGAAAGGGGGGGCCCCTCCTTGAGCTTATCGGTTTGTTCCAAGGTGCATGGGACCGCGGACGTGTGGGCGTAAAATGGTCAGGACCATACAGTCCTTTTTCATCCCTGGGTGAATGTCCTTTTTGCCCGCACACCAACAACTTTGGGCAGGAGAAGCCCCTTTTTTCCTCCATGTTGTCCCCTATCTTTTCCTGCGCCAAGTCCGCCTCCTTTCCTCCCCTCCTACCTAGCCTCACAATTTAAGTGGTTTCTCATCATACCCCTGTGCGGGGCCCCAGCGGGGGCACGCAGTTTTTTCACTGGTTGCCTGGCGAACGAAACACCGGGGAGAACGCTCCCCCGTCATGCACAAAAAATCGATGTGTGGCTTTCTTTTTCCCGACAATAAAAATCGAACCTGATACAAAGAATGGGAAGGAAAAAATGGGGTCCCGCTGCAAACCCAAGGGTCCCATGCCCCGCAGGTGCATGGGTTCAATAGGGTTGGGCAAAAGGTTCCGAAACTTCCACCATTGCAAGACATTCTACAAATGGGCCAGAAAACTGGTATCACTTCCTTATTTCACCCACCCCCCCCCCAAAGGGTTATGCTTTTCCACCCGTTGGGAATTTGAAATTTAGACGCCTGTAAGAAAAGGAAAGGGCCAATTAACTTTTTTTATCAGCAGACGGCTTTCTTCCTGTTAATTTGATGTCCCGTGGCAGCTCTCGGACACCTGCGTTTGGGTCAGACCTTTGAAGGGCCTCGTTATTTTCGTCGCCAGGAAAAACGGGTGAATAAACCATTCCACGCTTCGTCCTGGACAGATGCGGAAAACTGTTTGGGCAGGGGCGGGATTGGCGCCATATTCCGGGGGGCAATCCTGGGGGCTAACGGAGGAGGGGCAAGGAGGGCATTGGGGCACAACAGTTCTTGAAATGAGTGTTTTTCTACTCAGGTGCAAAAGGAACGGGGGAAGGGGTAAGGAATAAGGAAGACGGCAGATGACCAAAAAACCGTGGCATATCAGTGAATGGGGGCTAGGGGGTCCCCCAAGTCACTTCGCAATGGGCCCCAGCATGCTGATTTGCCCGGTAGTGAAGCAAAAATTTACCATCCGGCAGAGGGGGTACTTTTTCTTTACCCTTTGGGCCCTCGTACCGTCCAAAAGGGGGGACTTTTTTTCCAGCTCCGAGAGGGGGGAGAAACTGGGGCAAAAGAAAATCCAGGTAGTTTAAATTTGGCCCTTCCTAGGCGCCACGTTCATCCTCTGTCAGATCTTACCCTGGCGTTACTCATTGGCATTACCACGCCCGGTGCTGTGGGGGGGTGGGGGGGGTGGGGGCATACAGCTCCATAAACACAGCCTATCGGAGTCGTTGAGAGCAAATTCCTTCCCCGCCTAGGAGGAAGTATCAGCAGCAGCAGGAACTGGAGCAGACCCTGAACCAGCAAGTGGTGGCCTACTTGGACAGCCCTCTACCACCCCAGGTAGATGATCCTTTGGACTACTGGGCAGCCAAACTTGATGTGTGGCTGCAACTTGCTGAGTTTGCAGTGGAGAATCTGTCCTGCCCGGCCAGTAGTGTGGCATCAGAGCGGGTGTTCAATGCGGCGGGGGCCATGGTTACCCCAAGGAAAACCCGCTTGTCCACGAGACATGTGGAGAGACTGACCTTTGTCAAGATGAATCAGGCGTGGATCGGCCAGGATTTCAACACACCAATGCCTTATTCATCAGATTAGATCAGCCATGACGCCTCCCCAAAACTTTGAGAAATGAGTCTGGATTCTAACTACCTGCCTCAGCCACTATTCCGATGCTGCCACCCGCCTGATGACACACATCTGCTGCCAGTTGATCCATCTGCCTTCCACCATCTTTACCAGGGACTGGAATTGTCACCCACCTCCACACTCTGTCATTGTGCCACTCTCTGATCTCGTTCTGCTGCTGTCGCCATCTGCACATTCAGTCATTATGCCACCCTGTGGTCTACAATGTTGCTGCCACCTCCAGAATTTGTCATTGTGCCACTCTCTGACCTCATGCTGCTGCTGCTGCCGTCACCTCCGCACTGCATCATTCTGCCACTTGGTGGGCTTCTGATGTGGTTGCCACCTCCAGAATTTGTCATTGTGCCACTCTGTAGGCTCCTGATTTTGCTGCCACCTCCACACTGTGTCATTGTGCCACTCTGTGGGCTCCTGATGTTGCTGCCACCTCCAGAATTTGTCATTGTGCCACTCTGTGGCCTACTTATTGCTGCTGCCAACTGACCGCTGTCCACTGGAAACCCTGTGTGTTTTCCTAATGCTGTTTCTACCTCCCCCACCACTCTATGACGTTGCTACTATGTTTGGTTTTCCCTTTCTTTTCATCTGTCAGAAGGAATTTGGGGAAAGGGTCAGGATTGTCCTAGCCAAAAGCAGGAGTGGATACAGAACACAGAAAACATGGGAAATATCCCATTTAAATTTGGGCATCTCTGTTTTGGATCAACTCCTGTTTGTTTTTGGCTTTAGCAATGCTGATGGATTATTGACTGATTGAAAGCGGACACTGACGGATGAAAGAAGGGCAAAATGATCAGTGACGTCAATGCAAAATTACTGCCACTCTCCACTCTTTCGGGGGGTTTCGACATGTATCAGCGTTGAACAGAACAGGTTCTGTCATAATCTATGGAATCATCTGATGTCGGTTAAAAGGAGTGCGTTCTTTGACGTTTATAGTAGAATCTTGGCCCCCACTCGGTTCTTTCAAGCTGGCGCTGACGTTACCTTTTCAGGCTGCGTTCCCGCTTCACTTATTTGGTCAGTTTTGCCCCTGTAAGTGCCCAGGGAATTGAAGAGTGAAGCGATTCTAAGAGCATCGGCTGTCATGTGCTTGTCATACTAAAACACAGCATTGTATGAAGACCAAACCAAGCTCCCTATGCATATTTGAGCATGGCACAACGTTCTACAACACCCTACAGGCTCACTGCAGCCAGGAAATAGCTGTTTTTTAATGCGATTTGTCGCAAATACATTCGGGTCGAAATTATTTTTGTCGGAAAATTTGACAAAATCGGCGAATCGAGTTTTTGAGAAATTCGCCCATCTCTATTTATACTGTATCTCCATTCTTTGTGCTGGTTGAGGTCTCGCTATCCCCAAACACCTGTGCCAATTTGGCTCTTCTATCAATATTGTTGTTAAAATGGACTCAAGAAAGCTTCTCTTGCCATTCAGGATCATTGAATACCTTCCATTATTTCATACAGAAAAATTAATAAACCATACAGAGGTGGAGACTGGATCTAGGCAGTGTGTGTGAGAGAAGCTTTCTGGATCCTAGCTTTCCATATGAGATTTCCAAGCGTCATTAATTATAATGTACATATATTAACAGTCCCTGTTAAGACCATATTTTAGATAATCTTGGGTGGAATGTGCGTATTCTAAGCTAGCTCCTGTTCAGTTTATACCATTGTTAACTTGGGGTGGAGTGCACACATACTAAGTCAACTCTTGTTTAGACCTGTACAGACCAAATCATTGTTAATTCTGGTTAGTGTATATATTCCAGTCAGCTCCTGTTCAGACTACAACACAGTTAATTCTGGGTGGATACTCCAGGCCTAGGAACATTAATATTTCCAAGATAAATCCTCATTATGGGGTTAATGGTCGAGTATGTTCTCTTCTAGTTATGTAAGAGTTACGTGACGTAATTTTAATTTTAAATCTATGATTGCTTCTTACAGTGTTTTTAAACATGTGTGTTATATGATGTTAGATTGCTGTGAACAAAGACTACATAGGTCCAAAACGCATAAGCATTACATTGACATCTTTTATTCTCTGTTTGCGAAATTTGAAATAAAATTATAATTTTTGTGGTAAAGCTGGATCAACAAGGATTTTTTTCCAGTAAGCTAGTACTGCCAGCAAGTGGGAGGATCCGTAAATGCAAGTTTAAAATCCAGGCAGAGAATTGAATCCATATAAGGGTGAACCTAACATTTCTTTGTTTGTTTACATATATTAGGCTGCTTCTCCCTCCACACCTTGCTTGAGCTTTTGGTTCCTAGAGTCCACGTGTCCTATCATCCAGCAAAGGAGTTTTCGAATATTGAAATTCTGTTACTGACCCCAGCTTGTTATATTGTTCTGACCTCTGTTGAATTGTGTGACCTCTACTAAATAAGATCAATCTCATCAGAAAAAGCTTCACCCCACAGTCCCCTCCGCCTATCTCTATTCCTGCAGTGTTCCCACAGTCCACCTCTACACTTGCTCATCACTATTCCCCCCTAACTTCCTTCTCTATTGTCACTCAGGACAAGCTCTCCGCTTTGCTGTCCAAATTCAATCTCACTACCAGTAATCTTGACCCACTGCCATCCCACCTCATCCCCGACCTTAGCACTGTTATCCTCCCAGCCCTCACCCATCTCTTCAACCTATCATTAACCTCAGGCACCTTTCCTTTATCCTTTAAACATGCGGCCATCACACCCATCCTTAAGAAACCATCTCTTGACCCCTCTTATCTGTCCAACTATCGCCCCATCTCACTGCTTCCATTCGCCTCTAAACTCCTCGAACAGCATGTCTATCTCCAACTTTCCACTCATCTCTCCACCAACTCTCTCCTTGACCTGCTGCAATCGGGCTTCCAACCCCATCAGAAAATGCTCTAACCAAAGTCACCAATGACCTAGCAACTGCCATAGCCTCACGCCACTACTCTGTGCTTCTCCTCCTTGACCTGTCCTCCGCCTTTGACACTGTCGACCACTCACTCCTCCTACACATCCTCTCCTCCATCGGCATCACGGACTTGGCCCTTTCTTGGATCTCCTCGTACCTCAATGATCGGACATTCGCGTCACTCACTCTCGCACCACCTCCTCCTCTCACCCGTTCTCTGTTGGTGAACCCATGGGTCAGTCCTGGGCCCACTTTTCTTCTCTATCTACACTCTTGGTCTGGTTCAACTAATAGCATTTCATGGCTTTCAATATCATCTGTATACTGATGATACCCAACTCTACATCTCCGGCCCAGATATTACCTCTCTACTCTCCCGGATTCCTGACTGTCTTTCGTCCATATCCTCCTTCTTCTCCTCATGTCTCCAGAAGCTAAACGTGGAGAAAACTGAATTCATCATCTTCCCACCCTCCCACTGTATCCTTCCACCTGATAGCTCTATCACTATTAATGGCTACACTCTCTCACCGGCTCATCAAGTCCGCTGCTTTGGGATAACTCTTGACTCCAATCTGTCCTTCAAACCACACATCCAAACCCTCACCTCTGCCTGCCGCCTCCACCTGAATAATATCTCCCGAATACGCTCATTCCTTAACTTCGAAAGCAGAAAAATGCTGGTCCATGGCCTCGTCATATCACGCCTAGACTATTGCAACATCCTTCTCTGTGCCTCCCATCTAGCACTCTCGCTCCCCTCCAATCTATCCTTAACTCTGCCGCCCATCTGATTCACCTCTCTCCTCGATACTCCTCTGCCTCTCCCCTCTACAATCCTTTCACTGGCTACCCATTGCCCAGTGAATCCAGTTCACGTAACTGGATCACCTCCATACATCTCTGCCTTAAACTCCAGAAACCTCCCCTCTCGCAATCTCCACTCCTCACAGGACCTTCTTCTCTGTTCTCCCCATGTCAACTCCTCACATAACCGCCTCCAAGACTTCTCTCATGCTTCCCCCACACTCTGGAACTCACTGCAGCAACACCTCAGACTCTCTCCTACTCTCACCAGCCTCAAAAGCAACCTGAAAACCCATCTCTTCAGGATTGCCTATAAACAACCATAACCTTGCTGTCACTACACCATCCACAAACATGCCTGCCCCTTACATTCTCTCTCTTCCCACCTACCTTGTAGACTGTAAGCCCTCACGGGCAGGGACCTCTCTCCTTCTGTACCAGTTGTTAGTTATTAATTTGTCACCTTTGTACTTGTTTGACCTTTGTTATGTATGCAACCTGAATGTACAGCGCCCTGGAATCAAGGGCACTCTATAAATAATAATAATAATAATAATAATAATAATAATAATAACCTCTACGCTACTGACCTCGACTATGTTGTGTGAACCTGTGCTGCCTGTTCTGACCTCGGATTGCCTAACTACACCTTTGCTTTTCTCTTGGTGCTTCCCACTGGTGTCTCTGATGCCTCGGTCAGCTGATACTGGTTCAGGGACTGCTCCGGAATGTCACCTGGTGGCTACCCTAATGGTCCAAGCCTTTTGTCACTATCAGAGACTCTAGCACAGACCAGGTAGTCACTTAGTCATGCCCGTCCAGGATAAACCCAGCCAGTGTCGCAGTGAGTCCACATCCACCATTGTCAAAGTAAGCTCAGGCCATAGAATCCATTGCCAAATCAGGACCCAGCTATTCCAAGACCAAAATACATACCTTGTATGAGGAGGTTTCTTGTATGAGGTAGTGTCAAGAGCAGTTGATGCGATAAAGCAATGTAATGGCAACTTAGCTGCAGGATATCTCAACCTCAGTGTGTGACCTGATCTTGTGACTCTATTTTTAAACAGCCATCCCCCCTGATATAAAAAGGGGGGCCCTTTTTAAAAAAAGGAAAAACGCCTATGGCTTTTTGTAAACCGGTGGGAAAGCCAAACCCCCGTTTACAGGGGGGTTTCCCAAGGGTTCAAAAACCCAGTGCCAAACCCATTTAAAATTGTAGTAGAAAACCACGGCACCCCCCAATTGGGGGTATTATCCCAATAATGGGTTTTTTAATTTTTCCAAAATAGATAGCCCAGTTGTGTTTTAAAAGGAACATTTTTGTTATAATGGCCAGAAATACAATTTTTTTTCCATAACATTAGAGTTTCGGTCATAGTTTTTTTTCAAAAAAAGATATTGGAAGAATAAAAGAAATGAGGGAGTATAAAAATTTAGTGGGGCCCCCCATTGAAAAGAGACCAGAAAAAATAGGAGATAAAAGGGTTTCCCAAGGGGAAAAAGGGGGGTACAATAGGGGGGGAAAAAGAGGTTAACAGGAAAAAGCAAATAACAGCAAAAGAAGGTAAAAGAAAAAAATATAGCAAGAAAAGTTAAAAAGTTAAATGGAAAGGTCAGCAGGGGTTTAAGGAAAAAGGTTTTGTAGGGATGAAGCAAAACCCACTCAAATGTTTATTTAACTTAATAGTATGAGGCAAAAAGGTAGATCAGATAATGAAAAATGTATCAGGTTTGGAGAGAAAGATTACCCACTAAAAAAAGATAAATGGCAATAAAAGTGAGTAATGGTAAACAGGGGGTAAGGATATTTAATAAAGAAAAAAAAAGGAAAGTATACCTGGAAAAGGGGGCCCGGACAAAAAATGGTTTTATGAGGAAAGGGCTGTTTTACAAGTTTTAGGCTGCAAAGAGAAAAGGGAAAGTATTATTACATAAAGGAAAAAAAAACAAGGTGTGTAAAAAATAGAAAATAGAGGAGAGATATAACCCAAATCCCTGTGAGCAGCAAAAAGGAACCCCGGGCAGGGCACTTGGATTCCCAACATCTAGTTTGGAAAGTGAAAAACGGGGAAGTTATAAAGGCGGAAGTGTTTTGAAGGCAGGTGTGTGTGTGAGGGAAGAAAGGGGACCGTGCAAAAAAGAGAAGAATGAAATAAAAAGTGTAAGGACCGTGGGTCAAAGGAGAAAAAAAAGAAAAATCGAGAAAAACCGGGAAAGAGGAAAGAAAACAAAATAAATATAGAGGACTAGAAAAAAGTTTCGGGGGCCCCTAAAGAGGTGATTTAAAAGAAAAAAAAGTAAATTTAAAAGAGGAAATATAGGATATGATCTGGTTTTATGAATATTTGGCATTAAGGTGAATAAAAGGTATACAGGAGAAGGCTGGAGGACGAGGGAAGCGGGGACAAAAAATGAATAGAAAAAAAAATTGAAAAGAAGGGAGTTTGGGGAAAACCCAAAGGATAAAAAAAAAGGGGGGTTTTGGGAAAGGGGGGAAAAGTTTGGGAAAAAGATTTAGAAAAGCCCCAATAAAAAATTTTACAGGAGAAGGAAAAAAATTTAAAGGAAAACAAAAACAAGAAAAAAAATTTAAAAATTATGGGAAGGGAAAAGAAAAAAAAAGGGAAAAAAAATGAGGAAAGCGGGGAAATAAGGGGGAGGTGAATAGGGGGAAAAAAAAAATTTTCCCAAAAGGGAAGATGGAAACCCCTTTACCCTTGTCTGTAGGAAAAAGTTTGGTAAAAAATTAAGTCCCAATTTTGGAAAAATAATGTGGGTTTATGGGTAAAAAAGTTAGGTAAAGTGTAAAACAGAAAGTATACAAAAAATCAATTAATGTTTACAGAAAAAGTTTAAAAAAATAACACTTTTTCCATTTTTGAATCCCCTTTTAATGAACTTTGTTTAAATTCAAAATTCGGGGTTTTTTAAACCCCCCGGGGTTTTCGGGGGTTTTTTGCAATGTGGTATCCAATATCTTTCCCTTTTGCAAAAATTAGAAGGTCGTTTGCCCCCCCCTATGTGTTGGGGGGAAAATTTAGTAAATTAAACTTGAAAGCAAATTTGGGAAGGAAATTTGGTGGTTAGGGCATTCGAAGGGGAGCTGGTTTTTGGGAAACATTAATTTTTTGAAACCCGGAGGGTGGATTTAGTTTTGGGGACATGCGGTCTTTAAGGGTTTGAGAGGTTTGCCCAACTTTGCGGGGCCACAGGAGCATTTCGGGGAGATAGACACGTATTTTTGATTTGCAGGTGAAGAACCCTTTGTTTGGAACTTTTTTTCCAAACTTTTGAGGGTGTAAAAAATGCTCCCTTTCGGGGACAAAAGAACACGGGGCACTTTAAAAAAGGGGGGGGCCGGGTTTGGCCCCCTTTTGCGTTGTGTGGGAAAGAAAAGTTTGTCGAGGAGTAGAAAGGTTTGGTCCAATGTCTGCTTTTCACAAGTTTGTCCCCAAAGGGTTTTTTTTTAAACCTTTTGGAAACATTGGGGGGGGGGTTCTTTAATTCTGGGAGGGAAGGGGTAAGATCTGGTGGGGAAGGGCCCAGGGTTGGGGTTTTTATGGTTTCCCTTGGGGAGAAAGGTTGATTTTTTCAAAAATAAAAAGGTTTTTTTCCCCTTTTTGGGTGGTGGGGGGGGGTTGGTGGGTTTTTTGGGGGGGTTCCCCGGTTTTGTAAATGAGGGTAAGGGGGAAACCCCTTTTGGGGTTTGAACCATTTCAGCCATGTCTTGAAGTCTTTTTTTAAAGATTTCAAAAAGGGTTTTTCCGAAAATTACGGTGTACCCGGGGGGGAAATTGTGACAATGGAAAGACCCTTTTGGGTTTTAAGGGGATGGCAACTTGTGAAATGAAGAGGTTTTTTTGTTGGGGGTTTTTAGTGAAAAAGTCAGATGCCCAAAAAACCCTTTGGGGAAAATCAATAAAAATAGTGGTGTAAGGGAAAATTGAGGGTTGTCCTTACTTTTGGGGGGAAGGGTTTTAAATTTTGGGAGGTTGGGGACAACTATTGATGGTATGTGGAAGGTAAATTGGGGTGTTAAGGTGTTCCTTTTCCATTACCAAAAGATGTCATCTATGAATCGTGCCATTTTGGGTGGAACAGTTGGGGGAAAAGTGGGGTTTTGTGGTAGAATGATTATCCCCCAAAAGGGGGGAATTTTAAAAAATGTTTGCTTCGGGGGTGCCATGTTGCTTTTCCCTTAGCAGTCCCACGCTGCTTCAGGAAAAAATTATCCCCAAAAAGAAAAAAAAATTGTTTTGGAGGTTCAGGTTAGGAAATAAAAGCATAATTTTTTTTTCAGGGGAATCAATTTATTTTAGTAGAAATTTTACCCCTGGCAGAATCCCCTTATCAGGGACTTTTTGGAAAAGGTTTAAAAGCTGGTAACACCCCGGAAACCCCAAAAAAATTTTGGGGGTAAAAATTGGTGCTAATGATTTGGATTTTATGCAAGAAGTTTTGTATAAAGGAAGGGAAAAAAAAAAGGGGGTCCATACAAATGGAGTGAGAATTTTCTCAAGGAAATGAAAGTGGGGTGGTAAAAATGAGTCAGTTGATAAAAAAACAATGGGCGCCCTGGAGGTTTTTTAAAACTTTTGGGGAATTTTGGGGGAAGGTGTAGAAAAACAGGGGGTAATTTTTTGATGTTTAGTGAGAAATTTTAAAGTTTTGGGAAAATAAATAGTCTGTAATGATAAGTGGGGGGTTTTTAATGGTTTCCTCAATCCCGAAAGTGGTTTTAAATTATTTGGGTTTTTTTAAAGGGGTTTCATGGTTAAAAGGTTGAAACTGGCTTTGGGACCCTTTAAAGGGTGGGTTTACTCTTGTCATGCCGAGTAAAAACCCCTCCCTTTTCCGGAGGTTTTATAATATTTTCTTTGGGCCATTTGTAAGTTTTAAGAGCTTGTTGTTTTCGGGGCTTGAGGTTGGAATAAAGTTTTTTATGGGCCATTTACAAAGGCGGGTTTTTAAAATTTTTGGCCCAGGTCTTGTTTTTCCAAGGATAAAAAGGTTCCACTGGATGATATCTTTTTTTGAGGGTTGTAGTTACTTTTGTCCTCAATTTAAAGGTCAAAAAGGGAAAAATGCAAAGTTTGGGGGACTGAAAGGGTCTTGTGTAGGCGTAAAAAGGGCCCTAGTCGAAAAAGGGGTTTTTAAGGCTAATCTGTCTGTAAAATTTTTTGAAAGGTCCTCTTTGTGTGAATGTTTTTTAAAAATTTGGAAGGGGGGAAAAAATTGAGGTCCTTTGGGGAGAACTGTCTTTTTAGGGAAAGTAAAAATAGGGTGGGAGATATTATACACTAGATTGGACTCCCCTTGTGCCTTTTGTTAAATTCTCTGTGGTGAAGGTTCCACTCCCCAAAAGTACTGGGCTTTTTGGGCTGGGCGCCCTGGGGTTTAGGGGGGGCCCAGTCCCCGGTTTGGCCCTTAAAAAAGGTTTCTTTGGGTTTGGGGAGAGGACATTTCCTTTTAAAAGATGAAAAAAAAAAAAATACTCCATTATTTTTTATAATACCAAAATTTGGGTTTGTGCCGGGGGGTTTCTACACCTATTTGTAAACTAGTAAAATTTTTGCCCTTTTCCCCAACTGAGACCCACCACAATGGTGTGCGTTACCCTTTATCTTGCCAAATCCATTTAAGTCTCCATGCCAATCTCTTTCATTTGGACAAGACCAAGACACATTTAATGGTTTCTCTCTTGTCTGGGCAAGTCCTGACTTGGGCAAATATCATTTAGGAGTGTGGAGAACCAGACACATGTGATTTAAGAAGATTTTTGGGGATGTTCTGAGTGGTGTTTGAGGAACCAGGCCACACTTTCTCAGACACTTCATCTCTCTTGGCCATCAAACTGGGTACCAACTTTATGGCCAATGTGCTCTACACTTCCATATCTTGACTGTGGAACAAGCTTTGAATGAACAAATCTTGGTGGCAGCCTTCTGGCGGGGCCCTTAAATTCTGGTTGCCTTTAAAGGGAAAATTTTGGCAGGCCTTAGATTTTCCCTTTGGATGCTTTTATACCCCCCTCGCTACCACGTTTTGATTCCATTTTGAGTGAACCCTTTGGAAAAATTTCAAGTCTTTTTTTTGTGAAATAGCCCCACCCAATTGGCTCCAAATTTTTCTTTTTCCCCTTTTGCTGTTAAAGTATATTACTTAAACTTCCTAAAAAAGTTTTGCCGTGCAGAATTTAGAAAAAAATTTGTATTATGGCGGGGCAAGGATCACTATGTTCACCACTGCCTTGTGAAGTCAGGAAACTGCGTGTTATGGGGGGAAAGGGGGAAAAGAGGGATTGTTTTGGAGCGATTTTTATGGGAACCAAAGTTGAAATCGGAAGGGTTTTTTTATGGTATCAAAATTTTCCAGATCATGCGAAAATTAAGGGTTTGAATCGTCCCATCTTTAAAAATTAAAAGATCGCGCCTTTTTTCGGGCTTGCTGAAATTTTTGGGGGCCC
>JAODAL010053285.1:0-25401 GCA_025379985.1 Phyllomedusa bahiana | reverse complement strand
CAGACAACACCTCTATGGGGGGGCACGAGCCGGTTTCCCCTTTTCCTTTTTTGGATACCCAGAAGTCTAGGGCCCGGAACACATCCAAAAAACATGGGTGTTGAGACGCAGATAGTCGTGCACCAGTTTTAAGCGGGCTCTGTGTTTGGATTTTGTCCCCTGCATTGCATGCGTTGGTGAGGTGGTAAAAAAAGTTTGCCAGAGGTCACCCATTAGGCTTCCCCACCTTGCCTGCCTGCTGCCCCGCACACTACGGGTACTAACGCGTCACGCGCGAGTTTTCCACCGTGCTTTTGGGGGAAGTGAAGCAACGCAACAGAGTCTCCAGTTGATCAATCAGCAAGGTCTCCATTTCCTCTTTTTTACTCTTTTTTTTGGGGTGGGTAAAGGGAAAGTCTGAGTTTTTTTTTGTACCGGGGGATCCAGGAGGGTGGCCACCCATAATTGTTGTTCATTTTGAGGGCCCTTTTAAGCAGATCATGTTGGAAAAAAGGAGCATCCAAGCACTCATGTAGAGATGGAGCCCCTATTCCCAAGCCTCTGGTGAGGGCACTACAAACGTTTTCCCATCTTCCTCCTCCCCCTAAAATTTGGGCCCAACCTTTTTCCAAGGCAGGGGACTGTAACGTCGGTTTTTGAATACCTCCTCCTCCTCCGTTCCCTCCGCACAGCTTCACCCCCCGCCCGACTTGCCGAATATGCACCCTGAGAGCTGATGCGCCCCCTTTTGCATGCTGCAGGCCTTGTGTCACTTCGTATGCTAATGGCACTGCGCGCTGCCACAATCGCGGGAGCATGGGGAAAAGGGTGGAATTCCAGCGTGTTGCCACGTCAAAAATGAGACGTTGAGGGGGAGGCCGACTGACGCTGCAACGCAGCCCCCGGTACAAAACAGGGGCGAACGGGGGAAGTGCGAAATTGCTTTGACCTTCCTCCAGGGAGTCCAACCCGGGTAGCTCTTAGAAATTTTTTGGGCGCAAGGCATGACATGTGCCAGGGAAGGGATTCCCACCTACCCGTCTTAAGGGCCCCCCGCAGATTTCCCTTTAACGCCACCACCTGCCCGGCACAAGTTCTTTGGGACCCAGCCAGCCTCGGTCTCGTTGGGAAGCCGTCCACACTTCTGACCTGTGTTACGGTCCCCCAAGACAGATTAATTTCAACACGGCCTGGTTTCTCTGGCACGTGATGCCACCAAGGGCCTTGGGGAAAAAACCCTGCACCATCCCTGCGGTTTTGAAGAGCGTGCGCCGAGCCAAAGCCACCGTCACCCCCCGAGACATCCACCCAGCTCACCCAGTGACTCACGGAGATATACGGGCCTTGGCCGTCTTACTAGTCCATTTTTCGGGGGTCAATGGGTTTTTTTCCCGGCCCCAGATGCAGACAAAGCGCTTTAAATTTTAGATGACACGTGGGGGGCCAGAGCAGGGGCGGCTTTTCTTGCAAAGAAATCCCGCTCACATCTAAAGGGGGCAGCAAAGGCCCTAGTGGCGGGAACCCTCGGTCCCCAGACGGAAAGGCAACATTTCCAAGGCCAAAAACCGGAATCCCCACATTCATTTGGCTTGGGAGGGAGGTTAAAGTGTTTCTTCGCCCCCAAACCTCCCCAAGACGGCTCAGACTGACCGCTAGGCTTCGGTCGTCAAAATGGGGGAAAGGGGAAGGGGAGATGGGCCGGTGGGCTTTGGGGAAACCGGGGGACGGGGAGGCGAAGCGGAGGGGGATCCCTGACAGACCGAGAGACATGGGGAGCTGAGGGGAAACCTTGGTGGGGCGGAGGGGAGGGAGAACAGAGGGTGTGACAGTCCCCAGCGATGTCATATGCCCCTTTTGCCGTAAACGCATAAGTAGGGGGCAAGAATTTTTAGGGGGTTAACCCCCCACCAACATGTCGTCACATGCAGAAAAATCATAAATTGGAAATGGGGGAAACATTTTGGCCAAAAAAGGCCAGCCCGACGCCGGGCCCCCAAACCACTGCCCACACCCTCTGTTTCCCCCTCCTTCCCCCGCCCCCCCCAAAACCCTTTCCTCACTGCCCTTTTCCTCTCAGACCCCATAAATGGGGGAAACAGCCTCCGCTTCACCCTTCCACCGTCCCCCGGAGTACCACCGGGCCCCCGGGGGGGGAAAAACCCATCCAACCCCTTCTCCTTCCCCCATTTTTGACGACCTGCAGCCGTACAGGGGTTTTTTTCTAGCACCCCAGCTTCGTTTTTTTCCGGGTTTTTGGGAGCAGAAAAAAAACATTTTAAACCCCCATACCATCCCAAAGCCAAAAGCCTGAATGCCCGGCATTCCCAGGTTTTTGGGCCCTTTGGGAAAAATGTTGCCTTTCCGTCTGGTGGACCCAGTTTGGGTTCCCCCCACGCCATGCCCGGCCTGCCCCAATACTAATCCCGAGCGGGGCATTTTTTTTTGCAAGAAAAGCCCCCCCGGGCTCGGGCCCACCACGTGCCCATCAAAAATTTTCAACGCGTTGTCTCCCCATCTGTGGCCGGAAAAACCCCATCTGACCACCGAAAACATGGACTAGAAAAGGCAGGGCCCGGGGGCCCGGGCTAAAACCCTTTCCCGCTCATTGGGTGAGCGGGGGTGGATGTCCCCTGGGGGGGACGGTGGCCCCTTAGGTCGGGGGCACGCTCTTCAAAACCGCGGGGAAAGGTGCGGGGTTTCTTTCCCCCAAGGTCCTCTGGTGGCATCACGTGCCCAGAAAAACCCGGGCCCGGGTTTAAAATTTTAATCGTTTTGGGGAGACCGTCCACACACGGGTCAGAAGTTTGTGGACGGCTCTCCGCAACGAGACCAGCGTGGCTGGGGGGCCAAGAACCTTGTGCCAGGAAAGGTGGTGTGCGATAACAGGCGAAATTTTGCTGGCCGCCCTTAAAGAGGGTGGGTCTGAAGCACATCCCTTCCCGGCCATGTCATGAACCTTTCGCCAGAAATTTCTAAAGAGTTTACCCGGGCTGGACGCCGGGCTGAGGAAGGCTCAAGTCAAAGTTCGCACTTCCCCGTTCGCACCCGGGCTTCGTCCCCCCGGGGCTGCGTTGCAGCGCCCAGCTCGGCCTCCCCATCAACCGTCTCATTGTTGACGGGCAACACCGGGAAATTTTCCACCCTCCACATGCTCCACCGATTGGGGGCAGAAAAGCCAGTGCCATTAGGGCAGTACGAATGACACAGGGCCCCTGACAAGCGTGAAGGTGGCGCATCAGCTCTCAGGGTGCATCACCCTCGGGGCAAGCCCAGGGCGGGGAAATTTTTTTTTTTTTTGTCCCGGAGGAAGCGGAGGAGGAGGGGGGGAAATTCCCTAAACCCCGACTTACCGCGTCCCTGTTTTTGGAAAAGGTTGGCGCGAATTTGGGGGCGGAGGGGGAAGATGGGGAAGATCATTTGCTATTGCCCCTCGACCCAGGGCGGGGAAATAAAGGCTCCATCACTCTCCATGAGTCTTGGATGCTCCTTTTCCCCCCCAAACCCATGACCCCGGGCAAAAAGGGCCCAAACAAAATGAACAACATTTTTACTGGGGGGGGGCCACCCTCCGGATCCCCGGTACAAAACAAAACCAGCATTTTCCCTTTCCCAAAAAAACCCACCAAAAGAGAGTAAAATGCGGGAAAATTGAGCCCTTGCTGATTGACAACGGAGACATCTGTTGCGCTGCTTAAATTTCCCCCAAATTTCCCCCGGGGGGAACAACATTTAGCGACGGACAGCAGTAGAGTACCAATTTGCTTTTTACGGCAGCAGCAGCAGCAGGCAAGGTGGCAAATCCTAAATTTGGGTTTACCTCTGGCAAAAACTTTTTTTTACCACCTTTACCAACGCATTGGGAATGCGGGCACACACCCAAAACACAGAGACCCGCTTAAAATCAAGGTGCACGACTAACTGCGCTCAAACACCGATGTTTTTTGGGTGTGTTCCGGACCCCGTAGACCCTTTTGGGGACCAAAAAGGGCGAATGGCCCCACTCGCTCGCCCCCCATAAGGGGTTGTCCCCGCCCAGCAGCCACGTCCCTATCGATGGACCTTCAGCACAGCTGGAGGAGTCGTTACAGACAAACGCATCGCTTTCCCCAGAAAATGTTTAAACGTTTTTACTTTTATCAAGATGAATCAGGCATGGAAACTCTGATGATGTTTTGGGCCCCCAAATTTCCGAGGTCACCGATTAGTTGCCGGTTTTACTTCAATTCCCTTCAACCAAAAAGGCCCCCTTTAAAACTTTTTTTTAAAAAAAAACATTTCTTACTCAATTTTTTTCTCTTTTCCCCAAAAGGTTTTATTTTGCCTTTTGGTTTTTTTCCCGTTTGGGGGGACGTAAAAGACAAACAAGGTTTTATGACAAAAACCGTATTCCATTTTTCTCCTTTAAATTTAAAAAGTTTTCGCATTGTCAATGCTTTTGAGGTCATGTTGCTGTGAGATACAGCGTATAATTATGGTCATTTTGAACAAAATGTGGCTTTTAAGTGGCATTTCTCCCTCACAATTTTTAATAGTGCCTGAGAAGTCATAATTATAATTTTTTGGGGCATGTTGCTGTGAGATACAGCAATAATCATGGTCCTTGGAACAGAAATGTTGGCTTTTGAAGTGTGCATTTTCTCCCTCACAATTTTTAACAGTGGCTGAGAATCATATTTATAATTTTTTGGGGTCTGTTGCTGTTGGATACAGCATAATCATGTCCTTTGGACAGAAAGTGGCTTCTAAGGGCATTTCTCCCTCACATTTTTAACAGTGGCTGAAAGTCATTTTTATAATTTTTGGGTCATTCTGCTTTGAAATGCAGCAATACTGCAGTCCTTAAATTAAATTTTTTTTTGTATTCTAACAAGACAATTGTTCTTCACAATTGCAGCGTGGCCTCATGGGTCATGTTTTGAATTTTTGGGGGCATTTTGCTGTGACATGCAGCTATACTACAGGTCCTAATTATAAAAAAATGTGGTTTCTAACAAACATTGTTCTTCACAATTGTCAAAGTGGCTCAAGGGTGATGGCGCTGGTCAGAAACAGGGAAATAGGTAGGACACTGTTAATGGGACACATAATGCAAATGACTTGTTTTTTGTATATCTTTAACATAGCAATCAATCCCACTATTTGAGAACAACCCATGTTAATAACAATTAAAAAAGAGAAACAAAGACATGGTGGGTGTATTCCATCCTATTCTTAAAAATGTGTTTTCTAGAATTAAAACTACTAAAAACCTTGCATGTACAAAATAAGCTGGTAAAAAATTCCTCAGAATGTACAAGGGAGGTACAGGAAACTTGACCAGATGTAGGTGTTCAGATGACATGGAGTAAATGGAGGCACGTGACAGAGAACAAAGAAACAGAGACAATTTCCTCCAGCATGTTAATTAAAATGAGAAAAAGAAAGCCAAGAAAAAGGGCACCTTGGTGGAACAGGAGCGTTAACCACCAGTATTTCCCAAGTTGAAGCCTCAATTGGTCCGCACTCATACGGAGGGCAAGCGCAACCCAGGACAGACAGTAATGTCCAGTGAAACAAAAATGGTGTTGAAAGACTCCTTTTTCCGACACTTTTAATCAGGGGTCTTGCAGGTTTGGGGCTCATGTGCGTGGCCCAGACAGGGATAGTCTATGTCCAGTGAAACAAAAGGGTGGTAGTTGAAAGACTCCTTTTTCCCGGCACTTTTTTATCTGGGGTTCATGCAGGTTTAGGGCTCATCTGTGGCCCAGACAGGGATATCCTATGTACCAGTTGAAACTAAAATGGTGTTTGAAAGACTCCTGTTTCGGCACTTTTTTTAATCTGGTCATGCAGAGGTTTGGGGCTCATGCTGTTGCCCAGGACAAGGATAGTCTATGTCCAGTGAAACTAAAATGGGTGTTTTAAAGACTCCTTTTTCCACACTTTTTTATCTGGGGGTCATGCAGGTGGGGGCTCATGCAGTGGCCAGGACAGGTATAGTCACTGTCCAGTGAAACTAAAATGGTGTTTACAGACTCCTTTTTCCGGCACTTTTTAATCTGGGGTCATGCATTTTTTGAGGCTTATGCTGTGGCCAGACAGGTATAGTCCAATTCCAGTGAAACAAAAATGTGGTTGAAAACTCCTTTTTCGGCACTTTTTAATCTTGGTGTCATGCAGATTGCGGGCTCAGCTGTGGCCCGGGACAGGTATAGTCAATGCCCCAGTGAAAACTAAAATGGTGGTTCAAAAAAACCCTTTTTCCCCGGCACTTTTATGTGGGGTCGCATTTTTGGGGGGTCATGCTGTGGAGGCAGGATAGCAATGCCCAGTGAAACAAAAATGGGGGTTTAAAAGACTCCTTTTCCCGGATTTTTTAATCGGGGGTCATGCGGTTTTGGGGGTCATGCTGGGGCCCCAGGACAGGTATAGTCAATACCCAGTGAAAACAAAAAATGGTGGGTTCAAAGACCCCTTTTCCGCACTTTTTTTTTTGGGGTCAAAAGGTTTAATGGTCAATGCGGTCAGGACGGGGTTTTTTAATGTCCAGTGAAACAAAATGGGGGTTTAAAAAGACTCTTTTTCCGGCACTTTTTAATCGGGGGTTATGAGGTTTGGGGTCATGCTGGGCCCAGGCATGTATAGTCATGTCCAGTGAACTAAAATGGGGGTTAAAAGATCCTTTTTCCGGCATTTTTAAATTGGGGGTCAGCGGGGTTTGGGGGTCATGTGTGGCCCCAGGAAGGTTGTCAATGTCCATTTAACTAAATGGTGGTGAAAGACCCCTTTTTTTCCGCATTTTAATTGGGTCATGGGTTTTGGGGGCTATGCTGTGGCCCAGGAAAGGGGGATAGTAAATGTCCAGAAACTAAAATGGTGGTTGAAAGACTCCTTTTTCCGGCACTTTTTAAATTGGGGTTGGGGTTTGGGGTCATGTTGGGGCCCCGGGACGGTATAGTAATGTCCATTCAACTAAAGGTGGTTGAAAGACCCTTTTTCCGGGGCATTTTTTAATCGGGGGGTCATGCGGTTTGGGGCTCATGCTGGGGCCCCAGGAATGTTTAGTCAATGTCCAGTTCAACTAAATGGTGGTTGAAATCCTTTTTTCCGGCACTTTTTAAATTGGGGGATTTTTTCATTTTAGGCGGGTTTTATTGAAGAGGGGAAAAAAATTTTTTTTTTTATATTTGTGTTATGAGGAAAAAGGGGTCTGCGGTGGTGCAGGGACAGGGATGGAATGGTGTGTGATTTTTTTTTCTGTGGTTTTAAAAAGGGGGGGCCGTACCCATTTGCTGTTTGGATTTAATTTCCCAGCTTCCCCCCCCTTTTTTGGGTGTAAGAATGAAGGTTTTGTTGCTTCCCTAGACTTTAATGGTATCGATCAAAATTACATCGACCATCGAAAAATCTTGTCGATGATGGTCACCGACCACATCGATGTCGATGGCCAAAACGTAAGCTCAACACTATGCCATTCTGTAATAGGTGGGGACCCCCGCTTTTTTTTTGTTATTCATTATATGCGCTTTCTATGAAAATTACTATTTTGGGGTCGTGAAAAGTTTTTAAAAGGAATTAACAGACTGAAATTTCCCCCAAAACTTCAACTTACCTGGAATATATATATGCAGATATCAAGATATGAAATATGTAATATTATTAAGAGGGTTATCCAGTGGAAAAAATATTTTCTAAATAATAGTGCTCCACTTCTTTAGTAGTGTAATCTCATTACATTTTCTGTGGACTTCCTGCAGTTCAGCTGTAGATGACAGGGTAGTTCTGTGTGCCTTGATACACAAGAAAAAACTTTGTGCCAAGCCCAATGGATTAGGTAACCAAGGGGGTTCGTATTGCTTAAGGGAAGTCTTTAATCCACACCTTTGGGTCTTGGTCTAAATCTTTTAACAAAAGGGCAAAATGGGGGGCTTTACGAGCTAGGATGGGATGAAGGAATAGAAACAAGGCACAACAAAGGATCTTTGGGCTTGTAGCTTTACAGAGCAAAAGGAAAGTGGATTGCTGCTGCCCAATGCAGAGAATGGAGACTACAAACAGCACAAAAAAATGCAACTGTTGGGGCCCTAAAAAGGTGTAAGGAGTGTACACCCAGGGGAAAAAACCCCCCTGTTTTAAATGAATAAATCATTCAAGTATTTAAAAACTTTTTTTTTTTAGCTTTTTTTCCCCCAAAGTTCAATGAGTATTTTAACGCAATCTTTTAGCCCAAAATCTTAGGTGGTTGCATTACCAACTTCAGGTCCACCACCTGCCAGGTGACAGCCATGTCTTCTGTCATATATAATTTTACAAACATTGGGCAATAAAAAAAATGTTAGGTTAAAACCCCTTTTTGTTGCCATGCACCAACAGGCACCCCTTTAAATTTATATAGTGCCTGGGAAGAATAAAAAGGGGCCTTGTTTAGTTTTTTTTTGGGCCCCTTTGTGTAAATTTTTTCTATACATGTATGTAGAAAAGTTTAAATGGGGTTATTTCCACCATAGAGTTTTATGACATATCACTAGAATAAGCCACCAAAGTCTGATAAGTTTCAATCCCACCTGCTTGAGCAACACCTGTTCCAGGAATGGGTCATGGCTCAGAATATTTTTGTTTTATTACACCACAAAAAAAAAAAAATATCGAGTAGATTTTTTTTAAATTCTGATTTTGTTTTCTTTAAATTTTTATAAAAAAAGGACATTTCATAAACCCCTTAAAAGGAAGCAATGAATTTTGTATATAAATGAAATTACCATTAAGAAACCTCAGTAAAAAACAAATATAACATAAGAGGTACACACGCCTACTACATTCAATCCCACTGTTTGATTTGGACCAAGATGTCAATATTTTTTCCCGCTTTCTTTTTCCAAGGAATGAAAAAAATTTTGGGAAAATTTAGTGATGTTTTTCCAAAAACCCCGATAATTATTTTTCTGTGTAGAGAGATGTGCTGTCGGGTTTTCAGATCACCATTTTGGGAATTGGAAATGTTAAAATTAAAAACCCAAAAAGTGCCCCGAGGAAATCATCACGCAGAAGATTTAGAGAGAGCTATGAGCTGTGGAGTTGGAAAGGAAGAGACAGCAAATAGATTAAAAGAGATACATTGTGCCATGGCTGATTTTTTTGCTACTCAGAGCTACAAAAAAAATTTTTTAAAATTGAAAATTTTGACTCTGATTCATCAGCCCATGGTTTGTTGCGTGTCTCCCCAACGATTCCCTGGATTTGACTAATGGCAGGACTTGCAAATTGTATGAAGAGTAGATCCCGAAATTTGTTTTTTTTTTAAAAATTTCACGTAATGAATTGGTTTGAAGACACATAGTTCTAAATACCCACAATGCCTCTCAGAATATCATCTGCATTATCCTGCAAGAAAAGGTCATGAAAGCAAAGAAGACAAAGAAAGGTTACTAAGATGTGAGCCTACAGGAAAGAACTGTTCTAGGAGGGTGGGGAAGGGTTTTGGGGGGGTTTTGATGCTTTAAGAAAAGCCGATTTGTTAAAACTGTATGGCTCCATGTAGCCTTTCAGCATTTCGTATTGATATCTAATAAAAGAATTACAACTCATTAAAAAGTACTCAGAACACATTATTATAGACTACTTAATTTCTTCTTTGTGCGGAATCCCATAATGTTCACTAATGTTGCCTTGTTCAATCCATTGCAAACAAAAATGCAATTTTTGAAAATTTATGGGTGATTTGTGCATTGTGCATCTATTTCTTTCCAATCTTCTATCCTTAAAAAAAATTTTAATCCCCCACAAAATTTCCTAAACCAAAAAAAAATAATTTTAAAAAAAAGTACTTTCAAAGCAAAATGTTTCTCCGGTGTGTACACAAAGTGGAAACTGTGTTGGTTATTACAGAATAGCAGAAGTTGTCCCTCAAGTTACAATAGTTTCAGGTTACAAGTTTTTGAATAAATGCAAACCTTCGTGAACCGTCATAGGGAAAACCCAGTCTTGCATATGTAACCACTAATCAGCAAGCACCTCCCTGATAATGCTTTAAAAGGGAAAAACTGAACAGGAAATACAAAAAAGGAACCCTGTCAATGGTTTGCCCCCCTTGCTGAGGCAGAACAACTAGTGTCGGGCTGTGTTTCCAGCACTGTGCCCCTTTTCTGTAAATGCGCTTTTTGGCTTTTAATGTCAAATTTTATTATGAGCAGGTTTTCCCCTTCCCCCAAATAGCCCCCCCCTTGGGAAGTTTTTCAATTTTTCTATCTTTTAAGAAAATATTAATCATTTTCCAACCCATCCACATAAAAAAAATCCCTTTTCAAAATTCTTTTCCTAAAACTAATTTAACCAAAATCTCCCCAAAAATACACATTCTACAAAAACACATTAAAAAATTTTCCCACCCCCCCCCCCCCCCCCCCCCCCCACAACCAAAAACACCCCCCAACAAAACACAAAAATTATTTTTTTTCCTTATAATTTTTTGGTACGGCAGCATTATGATATGTTTTAAATTCTTTTGAGCTATCTGTATTTTGTTTCTTCCTGTCTTAATGCATGCTGGTATCGTGGGCCCGTTTTTCCCCATTAGGCATGGGGCCCCGGTCCCTTGGCGGCCCCCTGCGGGGGTTTGGGCCCGCAGGAAAATGTTTTTTCCTTTACTTTTTTTTTTTTTAAACACCTTCCCCTGCTCGTCTTACTATCAATTCGGGATCCTTTGCTGGGGGGGGTACCTGACAGGGCAAAACCCGGCGGTAAAAGATAGAGGGAGAAAGTCAAAAAGGGTTTTCCCCCTCCCCCAAAGGTGTTTGGGGACCCGGCAGGAGGGGACCCCTGTTGTTTCACCAAATCGCCTGTCGCAATATGGATTACATGGGAGGAGGCACGGGTGTTCCCTACCTGTTAGTGGGATGGGGAAGTGATTTTGTTCATTAAATCGTCATGTCTCACCTAAGCAAAAAAAAATGGGGGTTGCTCCGTCCCGGGGCAGCAGGAAGGAGGACTTTAAATAAAAAGTTTGTTTTTTTTTTTTCTTCTTTCTCTGGGACAACTGTTTGACTATCCGGCAGCAGCAAGAAGGGAGTGGGGGGGGGGGCTTGTAGCCGACGGCCGACACAAAGGGGAAAAAATTTAAATGCAAATCCTGCCATAGAAGTTACTGATTTTCTGTGTGTTCCATCTCTGCAGTTTTTTAAGTGTTTTCCCGCTGATTAGTCCTATAACACTGTAGTACTGCTGTACTCAAGAAGTTATGTCCCCTTGGAGGAGGCAGCAACACCCCCCCCATCGCCTTGCTGACATGGAAAAATGAGGAGCTCAGCCCCGGGTCCAGGAATGCACAATGTGTAGTCTGTAATAGGGGGCGTGCATGGATTAAGGGTTAAAGCATTTTTGTTGGTTTGTGTGCTTTTATGATTATATAATTATATATATATTATATTTATAATATATTTTAAATAATAAAACACTTGTCCCCCTTCCCCGATTCTAATTTTTCAGTGCCACATTTATTTTCCCCCTTAACCCCTGCTCACCCACAGTTGTGTTCCCAATTTTTTCTTTTTACAAACCGTATTTGTCCAACCCTTTCCCCCAAAAGGGCTGTAATTCCCTACCTCTTTTACCCCCCCTTTCCTTTCCCCAGCCCGCTTGCGTTTTCTCTTACCAAATTTCTTTCATATCTCCCACCTTCACAGAAACGTCCTCTAGGTCTCCCCTTTGCCCCCAACAAAGCCCCCTTCCCATTGTTATTGCCCCCGCTTTCCTAAAACCGTTAGTTTTTTCCCCCTTTTGTCCCCCCCCCGCCCGTTTTTTCCATAGAGTTTCCCTAATATTTCCACCATTGCCCCAAAGAGTAAATTTTAACCCCCAAAGCCCCCTTATTTCTCTCCATGCTTGTTTCTTCACAGTATTTCTTTTCCCCTTCCCCCATTCCGTAAAAGTTTTCAGGGATGAAAAGAATTGCTACTGAATAATCCTGCTTTCAGTAGCAATTCTTTTCACTCCTGGATTTGTGTTTACAGGCTCCAGAGAGGTAACATTTTAGTGTTAGGAAAAATCCCTTGTGGGGAATTGACCAATTGGGGGTGAGCTTAAACATTTTTTTTCAAAAAACTGTGAAAAAATAAGAAAAAAAACCCATTTTTGTTAATTTTTTTTAATTTTTTTCCCCGGGTTTTTAAAAAATGGGATTTTCAAAAATTTTTAATTTTTGGGCCCCTTTGATGTTTTTTTTCCGGGGTTTTTAAAAATTTTTTTTAGTTTGTGCCACTTGGGGTAAATTTTTGGAAATTTAGATGTATGGTTAAAATTTTTTTCAAAATTGCAAAAGTTTTTTTTTTTTTGCCAAAAAAAATTTTGCCTTTTTTTCTTTTTTTTTTTTTGGGTTTTTTTTTCCCCCCAAAAAAATGCTTTTTGGGTGTGCAGAGTAAATAAGTTTTTGTGTCGTTGAGGATGGCGCCCCCTTGGTTGTTCATCAGTCTACCCCTTTTAAAAGGTCAGATTTTCAGTAGCAAGTTCTTTTCATCCCCGAGTGTTTTGTTGAACAGGTCTGAGAGGAACATTTTAGTGTTAAACTCACCTGTGCTGGGGTCCCCCCTTTCACAATTGGGAGGTGAGATTAAAAAATTTTTGATCAAAATGGGAATAAGAATCCAGGTTTTTATATTTCATTTGCAGTAATGTTTCAAAAATTCCTATATCCCTTTTATGTTTTACTTATTTTTTTTTTGTGCCCGATATTTGGAATTTAAAAATTTATCTACGTTATTTTTAATCCTGTTTTTGGGTTGGGTATTGGAGGGGGGTCAAAGATTCCCATATTCAGTTACATGGGCGGTGGCAAATTTGAAAAATTCTACCCCTCTCATTAAGAAATGAAGAAGTTATCCCCCTAAAAGTTGGAAAATTTGTTCGGTTGAAGAGAACCCCGGTATCCACCTCATAAAGAAATAAAGCATTTTAATAGCTCCTGTACCCATAGTAAAATAAAAAAAATAAAAAAAATTACCTTTCCCCGGTTCCACCCAGTTTCCTCCGGTTTCTATTTAAAAATGCCCAAATTCCAAATGGGGGAAAAACCGTTGGGGGCGACCCTCTTGGGAGTGGTTAATTGCTTATTACATCATCGTTTAAAGAGAAAGTTCGAAAAGTGGTTTTAAATTAGGGACATGACCCCTGCACCAGTCAGCAGCCCCGCGGTGAAACCCATTTGGAAAAGTTTAGTCAACGAAAGGGGAAAAGCACAGTGAATTGGGACCCAATAAGAGAGTTAAAAGTTTTCTATTTTACTCCGGGCTATAAAAATGCTTTTTATGAGGTGGACAACCCCTCTAAAAAAAATAAATAATAAATGTGAGAACCTTTTTTACGCTTTTCAGATTGACTGTATGATACCCGAACCCCTTTTATTCCCCGTATTTACCAAATTTTTTTGGTAATTTTAGATTTTTGTGGTTTTTTTTTTTAGCAACATATGAAGGTATTATTAATGAATAAAGGGGTGTTTCCCCGTATGGTGGGGTTGTTTTTTTTTTTACCCCTTTTTTTTTTTTTAATTTTTTAAGTAATTATTATTGAGTGTAATTGTATGTTCCCTGGGTAATGCGGGGCATACTTCTGGGCATAATTGCACTGTTTTGTCCTAAGTATGGCCCCGCCAATTGGGTTTAAAATTTTAAAAAAATGTATTAATGGGTATTTCCCCATGCGTAGTGCTGGGCGGTAAAGAAGTGCAATTAGTGCCTAGTGCGGGAAAAAGCGGGTTTTAAAGAGGGCCAAAACCCGAGACTGTGGGAA
The DNA here is from genome assembly GCA_025379985.1 of Phyllomedusa bahiana. Taxonomy (NCBI): domain Eukaryota; kingdom Metazoa; phylum Chordata; class Amphibia; order Anura; family Hylidae; genus Phyllomedusa; species Phyllomedusa bahiana. The sequence continues at coordinate 11,664 of JAODAL010053285.1, read as the reverse complement.
GTATGTGCTGGCCTCCGTACCCACCCACAGAAATTAGCGGCCACACAGGTGTTCTTTGTATGATTACAAATGTCTTAGGAAACACCCCTGAACACCAGGACTTGGCGGATTAGGTAGATTCTAAGTGCACAGTGCTGTCCTGAACAGCTTTAAATAATTGACTCTGCCCCTGACATTTATTTTTTTTTTTATAATTTTGATCAATGTAAATATGGGTTTTTTTGGATTTTTTTTTTCTTTTTTAGTAACCAATTTTTATTTCTACGTCTGGGAATTTAATAAATAGTGAAAAATTTGGTGACGTAAGGATGAGTCAGGGCTGCGTGGGATGAAATATGTCCATGAAGCTGCCAAATTTCCACTTTAGTCTGCAGTGAAAAAAATTTTCACTGGCAAATTTGTGAAAATTTTCCTGTGGGCTTTGTCCTTTTTTTAGTAGGACTGTTGGACCCTCTCCTGAATGTGACTTTAATGGGTCATATTTAGGCACTGTGCCTAGGCCAGCATGATCTGTAAATACAGCCCTGGCTAACTGCCTAAGCTAGTACTAAACTACCTGTACTGCTCATTTCTGGTACACTTTGAAGAATTTACTGTGCATGACCCAAAAGTTGTTCCTTCCCTACACATAGAGAGTTAGATTTACACTAATAGTGTAAGGAAAAACGTAAAGATGAATACTTTAAGGAAGGACAAATAATGTAAGGGGCACCTATAGCAATGCACTCTGAAGAGTGTACTGTGTCTGATCCAGAAGCAGTTCCTTCCATAAACATACAAGTTAGACTTACACCAATACTGTAAGGAGACGCAAATAATGTAATGGGCACCAATACTGTGAGAGGGCACCAAGGAAGTACCTATAAACAAAGATTCTAATAAGGGGGCACATAAAGGGTTTACTTTCCCTTTATTGTAGAAATGGAACAAAAGGTAAATAAAGACTATAACCCTAAGCATTGCTGTTTCTTTGAAAGTTAGAACATTTTTTGTCTGCTACTTGTTCACAGAAGGGCAATAAGGAGTCACAAATTATGTTAGTGGTCAATGAGGGGGCAACAATATTATGAGGGGGCCTATACTGTGATGGGGGCTGAAGTTGTAAAGGGGCACTGTTTTTTGTAGGGACCCTAATAGGAATAAAAAATGGGATGAAACCCTAATTGGAGTCATTAGAGTAGCATCATGGTCTATTCCATTGGGCCCATTTTTTTCAGTGCACTTTGTGTAAATTAAATTTGTCAGCAGTAGGACTTAAAGACTTAAAGTAAACGCGGGATGTGAAGTTTTTGGGAAAGGTTTAGGAATGTAGAAGGCAAAGGCCAAGTATCTAGGAAGCAAACTTTGCAAAACTTTGGGACTTTGGCCCGGGGGGATAAAAGATAAAAAAAGCCCAGCCAGAGAATACATTATTATTTTCCCCTTACAGGTAAATTTCGCCCCAAAAATACGCCCCCAGTACCGTGGGGAACATACAATTTCACTAAAATAAATTCTTTAAGAAAAAAAATTTTTAATAATTGGCATATAATCCCCGCAAAACAGTAACAAAAAAATTCAACATACCCTGTCTGTTAAAACCCCCATTAATTTTTCTTCAATTTATGTGAAAGCCACAGAAAAGCAGAAATGGCCCGTTCCAGTGTTAAGGTACAGATAGAAAATTCGGGGTTTTCTAATCATTTTGTATTCTTCAATTTTTTTTTATTCTATACCATTGTTCCCCCTTTTTTTCAACCCTGTTGTCTTTTTGCCCAAAAAAATATGCCCGATTTCCTTTTCATTTTTTTCTATCAATTGTACCAAAAAGATTTTGCGTAGTTCTTTGTCATCAAAAACTGGTCTTCATGTTTTTAAATTCCATAAAAGTTTCCCTTGATGCCCGACCCCTTTATTTGGCTGGCGGAAGTCAAACACTTGGCAGAGTTTCTAAAATTTATGCCCTTTTTACTTCTTGCCCGCTTTGATCTTTGTTTGGCCCCCCCCTTTTGGGTGGCGTTTTTTGAATGGTTTTTTTAGATTCCGGTCTATCAGTGTCTGAAAACGTGGGGGAAAAGTGTCCTTTTTTTGGGCTTTGCTGTCCTTTAGGCGAAAAATAAGCCAACTTGCAAAGAGTTTGGAAGTTCAGTCAAAGGAAGTTTGACAATGGACATCAAAGACACTATGGCTAGAAGCTGACCTTGTCTTTAGGCTACTCATTATATTGTTGTACTGCTACTTAACAGTTTTACTATCATTCTGTCCATCCACTATAGGTGTATCTCACTGTCCTCTTCAGTTACTTTATATCTCACTGTATCACTATTCACCAATACGACCCCCACTGTCACAGAAGACGTGCTTATATACTACACCGATAAGCAGAAGGTTCCAGAAAGAACTAGATATAGCTCGAACGTCCTACAACAATCTAGGCCAATGCAGCAATGACGTAATGATGTCTAATCTTGCTTACATAGCATTGTCTTCAGACTGACAACTGAAGTTACTTGTGATGACGTCACTTATTATTCGCTTTGTCGCTAATGCGCTGAGCTGAATCGTAATAGTATAATATCATATCAACAAATATTTACAACAAAGAAGTGTCCATTAAGGAAATAAAAGAACTATAGTTCATGCAAAAAATAATGATTTTAAGTACAAAACATTTCAAGTAAACATAGCAGATCAAAGTTCTGACTGAAAGACATTTCGTGTGGTGAGACGGAGGTGTTCTGCTTATCGCAGAGCAAAATCTGTTTCATATTGAAATCAGGATAGTCAATTACACAAAACCTGAAATATCCGTGAAAATCGCTGACATCACTACACCCTACTGCACAGTGTGATTATACTCTCCAGAAGTACTGGAATCTCATCACTGTAGAATGATAACATTGGTTTCTATAAGTGCATGTCATGGTGCAGAGGCATTACTTATAAAATATTCGATAGTTTTACTTTTACATATTGATTTTAAATGATGGTGTTTAGGATGATGTCAGTCATTTGGGAGTTTACTGCTAAGTAGTATCTCAATCTGTCATGTTCAAAATTAGTTTTAGATATACTGTCTTATAAAATACTTATGACTTATAAAAATACATACTTTTAGTGGGGGTAGATGAGCGCTTTTGGGCTTGTGTCCCTGATCTTTCAAAACCATAGCAATCTCACTGGCTCTAGAACCTAGACAGTCGATCTTACTGCTGTGCCCATTCAACGTTCTGCAATTACTTTCCTGCTCAAGTATGATGAGGAACAGTTCCTGGGTGCAGCAGGCATCAGAAAAGCATGTGGGGAGGAACACTGTGTTGGCCAGTGAGTGCTTTCTCAATCAGACTGATGGAAGTGATAATTTGTCAGTGACCAGTGAGTGTTTGCAACAATTCTAAAGAGTAAAGCACTCATTGTTGTATCCCATTCAGTATTAACCCTGAGCACAGCCTACAACTGGTTCATCTGAAGATTTGAATCTGCTAGCCAGTCAGATAACCCAATCAGCCAGTGCAGCCTGTATGGCTCTATTGTTCAACTTTCAAGCTTTTTAATGGTCATTTTTCACAGAAATGGGGGAAAGGGCGAGGGCAAGTAGTGTAGTGTATATGAATGTGAGAAATAATCGTGGGGCAGCAGATTTACCAAACAAATGAAAAATGTATTACATTATTTATTTTATGTTTTTAAAGGTAGCCAAACATAAATTTAATGTGCCATTTACACTGTATATGGAATTACATAAAAATAATGAAGGAATTCTTATTTTTGAAATTCTACCATAGTTTAAATTGTTTAAAAGTTATATCAACACATTACATGTTGTGGTGTGTTTGTGTTGGCTTTACCTGCTTAGGGCACAAAAAAAATACCTTCATTTGGCTTTGTACCAATGATTTATATCTCCCAGTTGGTAAAGGCATGCAGAAGTACACCCATAAATTACTGATAAGAAGTAGAGAGAACACCAAGCTCATGAATACCCCATATTAAAAATGATGAGTCCCCAATATTTTGGTTGCCATTTGGTACAGTATTGTAGGTAGTCAGACCTTAAATGGACAGCATATTTTTATGACATTTTGAATGCTTTGATATACTGTTACATTACTGCATGTCGTCTTTTCATCCATTTGAATTACTGATGTAAATTCACATATCTTTCATTTCGTTACTTATTGTAACTTTCCTTTATTTCTGAAAATCTTAAAAATAGACCATAAAAATAACCAAGCAATGTTGTGTTAATTAGAACATTCTCCTAGTTATTTTGATTAAATCAGTTTGGCTGACCTGTTTTAGGCTGTAATAATCACTGTCCATGAGCTAGAGAGAATATATTAATGTGGTTTTCTGATTACTGGAATAAATCTTCCCATAGGTTTCAAATACTTATCAGGTACTATAAATACATAACTGAAAAGGGGAGATAAGGATAAAACTGGAATTTACTATTTAATGGATGCAAAGGATGTTTAAAACTAAAAAGGCAATATACAGAACCAAATACATAACTTTAAGCTCCTGGGCCCTAATGCTCAACCTGTTACAGAATCCCCACAAGTGCCACTGCTGCCTCTGTACCCCTATTCTAACATCACTTTATAGAACACACTGTGTGTGTATTCCTTGTGTGCAGAACTTTCCTTGTGTCATGTCCCAGCATGTTGATCGGGTGAAAGCCAAGACTGATTTGGCCATTCCAAAATACAAATCTTTTTTCTTAAAGAGGTTTTCTCACCTTGCAGTTTTGTAGTCACAGGCAGCTTCAGTCTCACACTTTGTAGTCAGGCTATGGGGGAATCTATAGCAGTGAATAGCAGATTATCTTTGCTTTTTCTAGAGTGCTACATAAACATAAGTGAAGGAGATTTGATGTGTAAGTAAACAATGCTACTGACCTCCCAGGAGTGAAATCAAGTGCACTTAAAAAGCAAACAATCTAGTCCTGTTAAAAATAAAGACTTCTATTGATCATAGTGATGTCACTCTTAGTCTAATCAGGATGGGAGATATGAATAGTAATATAGAGACATTTTTGTGCACTCAGAGTAGAGTAAAATCTTTCTTTTGACTATTGCAATAACAAAAGAACAATGTATTTAGAAAAAGTCTTAAATTACCTGTCCCTATATGTTGAAAGCTAATGATTATAGTGAAAAAACCCTTAAACAATAATACAGTTGATTACTTTTTATGTTTTGAATAATTGTCTCTTTGCATCACCCAATTCTCTTTAGCTTTAAGTCATGGACTGATATCCTTACATTCTCCCTTGAAATGTTTTGATACATCTATGAGTTTATTATTCCCTAATGATCGCAACATGTCCAAGCCCAGAGGCAACCGTAAACCATGATGCTCCCCTTAATGTGAATCACAGTTGGGATGAAGTTTTGGTGTAGGTGTGCAGCATTTTTTTTCTCTTCAAACAGTGTTTTTCATTTGTGTTAAAAAGTTCTAAAATACACTACAGGGCTCATCTTGTAGGAAGCCAACTAAAATGTCAGTGATGTTGGGAGAAAAATATAGTACACAGAGGAAAGATATAGGAGCTATAAACAATTTACATGTACATTTTTTTCAGTGGTCAGATTCAGAGACATGGATTCCAGTACTAGACAGCAAATGTAACCTCTTAGCTTCAATATTGTCTATTCTCAAGAGATGTTTCTTTTTTTTTTTTTGAGAGGGGGAGGGGCAAAAAACATGAAATTACATAAATGTTACTGATTCAATACATTTTGTCCCTCTAGATATCTCATAAATAAACCAGCAAGCAGAAGCAAGAAAAAAAATCACAATTAAGGACAGCTATTGTGCAGGAACATGGCAGAAAAACAGCTTTATTTAAAGGGGTTGTCTCACTACAAGGATTGTTTTGATGTTAAAGATCTTGCAAAAACAAGTCACTTTGCAATATATGTCCATTAACAGTGTCCTACCTATTCCTGGATATCCCCTCTTGTATGGGCTGCATCAGCTCCTCAGGTCGCTATAGCTACAGACCTGTTTGATGTATCCTGATAGGCTGCCAGCACTGGTTGCTATAACTACAGACCTGGCTTCTACTGCAGCCTAGTTGAAGCCAGTACACACGCCCCTGAATTCAAAGTGAACCCGAGAAAACAGAACTGAGATAAGGTGAATCAATGTAGTGAGACAATGCCTTTAAGGACTCAATAGATACCATAGATAGTAAACTAGACAAAGTTCAAAGAAGCATTACATCTGGGTATGGTCTCTTATTTTTTGTAGTGATGATGGGTTAATAATGTCATGATAAAACCATGTGTATATTTAAAAAAAATAATTTGACATGTGCAAGAACTCGAAAAATGACAAGTTAAATTATCAGAAAAAAGATCCATACAAAGAATTCTTTATGGGATAAAGTTATAAGCTCACATATACTGTTTAAGCCTTGGCATTTTTCTAGCTGATGTTGGATGAATAATAAATGCTGAGCAGCAGATGCTTTGGGAAATGTTTAATGCCCAACATTCTTAAAAAAAATCTGCACATTTGTGAAATGAAACTTTACCCCTCCCTCGGAAAAGAAGGCCAGTAAAAAACAGAATACAGAGATTTTCTGCGTAATCTCAGAATACTGAGATTTTAAACCCTTTTTTTGTCCACTGGGACTTGTTCTAGAACATTCTCCAACAGAAACACTTGTAAAAAGATCTATAGCTTTAATTTTGTTTCAACTATTTTCAATATTTACTGATATGTTCAGTTGCTTGCAATTCTGAGAAAAAAAATCTAAATTAAACATATCTGCTGAACTATTGATTGGACTTGAGAATGGATTTGAAAGAACTGTTGCTATTTTTTCTGTCAGAACCATATTGCAAGTGACAAGTAGTGTGAAGGAACATTAGGAAACCACTGCATCAGTTGTGGAATTATTTCCCATTGGCCCCAATGTTTAATCCATTTTATTTGGGCATTTTCTTGCACTATGTAATTAAAAACAGTGCGTTTTAGTAGAAAGCTTTGGGTACTCCCTATTCAGTAGCCTACTTTATTATGCTAGTGTCAAAGTATAAGAACAATGAAAAGGAGTACAAAAATCAAAGTCAAGCAGCAGATACAACCTAGTAAGAAAAAAAGACAAGCTTATGCAAATCATATAATAAGTACACAGTAGTCCCTCAAGATACAATGCCTGCAGGGTACAATAATTTCACCATACAATGGTCTCCTCTGGGATATTGTACCTTGACTGAACATACAAATTGTCACAGACACTGTTGATTTGCCGCACATGTAATCGATAAAAGATACAGCTAATTATCATGGACATTTTATCTGTAAACATCTGTATTTTCAAAGTGCATGCACTGATTGATTGTCCAATAGATCTTCTTTATTTTATAGTATGCATTAAGGGCGGCATGTATGAAATTTGGCGTTTAAACACCAAATTTAATGCTTATTATAATAGCCTAGAATGCACCTGATTTATGAACCTACTCTACAGCAGTTCATAAATCAGGTGCATTCTAGCGCTAACACAACATTTCTGGCTCAGGTATACCACCTTGAAAGTGATCTACCTGTTGACGCAGTAACGCGCCTAGAATTGCCGTAGCACAGCTATAAATCTATAACTTTGTATGGTTCTAGCGCGCCCTGCCTCCATCACGCCCCCCCAAAAATCAGGCACATTACAAAGTGCCACTTGCACCCTGTAATGCGCCTGATATGGGCGTACACGAGGCATTACACTAATGCGAACAGGGCTGAACTTCTGGCGCAGCCCCGTTCATTCATGCCACCCTAAATGTTCTGCACTGTTCTTTACATGTGCCAGGATGAGCGACTCCTTTGGGCTCCAGATATGGGCAGCCCCCTTTTTTTTTACCCTGGAACATAGTGTACAAGGTACATGACCCAAGAAATCTTCAATTCTCAGAATAGAAAGTGATGTTCAGCTTCAAATAGCTCTTTCTGTTTAGGATATGCTTCATATGTATTAGTTATCTGCTTTATTTTCCTAAATCTTCATTTTAAATATTTTGAGTTAGAATTTTGGGGCTTTGGAACCAATTTCTACTTTTCCATAGCTTTATTGTCTCAGCATAAGTTACAATATTTTCGATTTTCTGTGGTTGTCCCCTGTAGATTGAAATTGTTGTAATTTCAATGATCACTGTACACAATCTTAAAATATATATATTAGTATGAATTTAAAAAAATAGCCTTAATGTACTGTATGTCAGAAGGGAGTGGAATTTCATGGTTTGTTTGCCAGTATCATAGATGGATAACACACTTCTGCAAGCTGGTAAATTAGGAGCAAGGTATTTTGCTGAAACATGTATATGGGTTATTTAATGGACTTTTGAAAAATAATAAACTCAGTTCAGGATTTTAACCATTGTTTCTATAATAGAGACCTGATCGGTGCTAATTATATGAATAAGGACGGTTTCCAAAACGCGCTATTGTGGTTGACACCATGTGTGTTTTAGCTACTGTTCCTTAATTTGAATATACAAAGATTTTTTTTACTGCTGCATGGAAACTAAAAAGTTGAATTTTTAAAGCATCACATCTCTCCCTGGTTGGAAGCTGGCCTTCGTTTTGTTCTATATATGTGCTACCGGAAAACAAGCTAAACTCAGCTGTGCCTTCTCCAGCAGGACGATAGCTACATACAATTTGGGTGAGCTGAAATCCTTTTTTCTGCTGTTGCATACTAATTATAAGGGGTCTTACAGCAATGGTGCCAATGTTTTAATTTCATACTACCATTGAGATTACTTCCTACAGTGATTTTGTATGGACTTTAACCCCTTAACGACCTTAGGCGTATGAGTACGTCCCAGGGCCGCTAAGGGGCTTTGCAGGGGGATCGCGCCGCGACCCCCCGCACAGCCGCGGGTGTTAGCGGCAAATCGCCGCTAAACCGGCAGTAACGGGCCCCGGCGGGTGGCTCGCCGTGGCGCTTTTTTACCCATAAGACACCGCGCCCAAAGATGGCCGCGGCTCTGTATGATCGCCGATCGGTTGCGCGCACCGATCGGTACGGTCATTCGGCACCCCCGATCTGACGCCGGGCATGGTGGTGGGGACCCCTGTGAAGGCTCCCGTCACTTACCCTGGCCGGTTTGCCCCACTTCCGTCCGCGACAGGAAGGGGGGGAAAACCGCCATCTTTGTACACCCTAATGCATTGCCTATGCAATGCAATTAGGTTGTATTAACAATCGTGTACTTTTGGGTCAGTACCATAGGTGGCCTCAATGTTCCCAGTAAAAAAAAAAAAAAAAGTTTTAAAGTACAAAAAAAAAAGTATTAAAAGTTCAAATCACCCCCCCTTTCCCCATTTTACAAATAAATCATTAAAATAATAAAAACGTTACACATATTTGGTATCGCCGTGTCCGAAAAGTCCGATCTATAAAAATATAAAACATTTTTTTCCTGTACATAAAACACCATAGATGAAAAAGATTACAAACCCCCAAAATTGCTTTTTTTGGTATTTTACGTCACTCAAAAAAGGGAAATTAAAAGTGATCAAAAAGTCGCATGCATTCCAAACTGCTAGCGATAAAAATTGCACTTCAGCCCGCAAAAAAATGCCACCTCACTGACGTCCCTAGGTGTTAGTACAAAAAAGTTTTGGTCGCACAAAATGGCGCGTGGCGCAAATTTTCAAAAATAGAAAATGTTTGGAATTTTTTTACGGTACCAAAACATAAAGGAAACCCTACATATTTGGGATTTTTCCCGATGCGTAATAACCCGTAGAATACAGATAACACATTATATTTACCGGAAGATTGAACGCCGTAAAGCAAAACCTCGCAAACATGGCGAAAATTACATTTTTTTCACAATTTGCCCACTTGGAATTTTTTTTTCGGTTTCCAGTTTTAATTCTATAGTATAGTGAATAACACCCTTAGAAAGTAAAATCTTGTTTCCCCAAAAAAAAGCCCCCATGTGTCTATGTAGGTGGAAAAATAAAAAAGTTATGGCTTTTAGAAGGCGAGGAGGGAAAAACGAACGTGTCACCCAAAAAAAATGCCTGGTCCTTAAGGGGTTAAAGTTAATAGACTATATTGTCTTGTGTTTAAGTATTTAAAAAACAGAGCATATGCATAGAAAAAAACAAAGTTTGCACAAGAATTTATGCCTGAAATATTTTACATATATTTTATTCCAGTCTATATAACCTATGCTTTTATATTACTTTTTTGGTTCTTGAATACACAGAACCAAAGGGGAGCATACAAAATGTCATCATCCTCATTCATTGTGTGAAAAAAGATTTACTCTGTTGTAAGTCAACACAATCCCTAATTCTCTGAATCACAGTTCGGTAATTAGGTAAAAGGGGGCATATCCAGCGATTTTTTTGAAAAGTGCAATTTTCTTGCATATTAGAATTAGCTAACACTCTCCAGACAGACATCTCAAATATTCATATGTGTACCATAGATCCAGGAGGAAAAAACGTTCAGAGGGTTGCTCATTAAAATAAAATGATCGTTTATGGGATCCATTGTATTAAGAAAATATTCTGTAGTTTTAAAGTACCCAAATACAAAGTCAGTTCATGTAGTTAATGTGTGTAGTTTAGCTTTTGTATTCATATACATAAACATAGTAATTCCCAGTTCACATCTGCATTGCAGGTTCTGTTCGGGACCTCTGTCGCAAAGGTATGACCGAACATATTAGATACCATGGTGTCTGGTGGACCCCATTCTATGCAATAGGGTCTGTCAGGTTTCTGTTGTGATGTCTGTCATTTCAATGAAAAAATAGTACATTATGCTGCACTATTCTTTTCATTTAAATATCGAACTAAGGGAGTGAAATTTTTGTTCTCCCTTTCCATTTTTCACATGGCATAGTGGAAGGAGAGATATATGTTCTCCAATCTTGTACTTAATGACCATATACTGTACATTGGTATGGTCTCTCTATTGTTGGTTAGCTTATCGTATGGAGAGGGGAAGCTGGAGATCACCGATTTCATATCTTACATTAATACCAATAGCGGTAATTTACAGTTCACTAGAGCTGTTAATAGGAGAGAAATAACTTTCTTGGATATCCTGTTTAAGGGTGTTGTGGAGTTCAGCAGGATTTTTACTCAATTATATTGTAAAGCTACTGCTGAAATTCCATCCTTCATGCTAGAAGCAATCATCCAAAGCACAATACACACTATTTCATCCAGTGAGTTTATCAGAGTGAAAAGAGCTTGCTCAGTCAGAAAGGATTTTGATCGACAATTGGTAGGGAGAATGACATAGACTGAAAAATTGAGAATACCCAAGTGGATGCTTGATTGGGCAGCCAATATTGTTGAAAGTAAAGATAGAAAACATCCTTTGAGAACCTCAAACATGTCTACTTGTTATGTTAAAAGGGTTCTGTCACTACAATGATAAGCTTTAAAAATGTAGGGACAGGTAAATGAAGACTATTGCTAAATACATTGCTCTTTTGATATTGCCTTGGTCAAGAGATAAGAGAGATTTTATCTAGTCACAAATGTCTCTAGGCTACCGTCCATATCTCCCTTCATGATTAGACAGAGAACATGGGGTGACATCACCATAGTTAGACGAAGCAGAGTTTTTATCTCTTGCAAGGTAAGTACTTGTTTTCACTCCTTGGAGCTTTATAGCTATGTTTGTCTAAATATTTAATCCCT
>JAODAL010053284.1:0-25403 GCA_025379985.1 Phyllomedusa bahiana | reverse complement strand
ACCCGTTTATTTTAAAATTTGGTTTTCGCTACACACCTTTACGGGTCACTGGAAGTTCAACATGGTACTCATGGCAAAGAACTCTCTGAGGATTCGAACAAAGAATTGTTGCTCTACATAAAAATGGCCTAGGCTATAAGAAGATTGCCAATACCCCGAAACTGAGCTGCAGCACGGTGGCAAAAAAAATACAGTGGTTTAACAAGAAAGGTTCCACTCAGAACAGGCCTCGCCATAGTTGATCAAAGAAGTTAAGTGCATGTGTTCAGCGTCATATCCCGAGATTGTCTTTTCAAAATAGAAATATGAAAGATGAAACACAAAAAAGACAAGCAGACTAAGGACATGGATTACTGGAACCATGTCCTGAGGTCTGATGAGACCAATAGAAACTTATCAGGTTCAGGTGGTGTCAAACTTGTGTGGTGGCAACTAGGTTAGGAGTACAAAGACAAGTGTGCCTTACCTACAGTCAAGCATGGTGGCGGGAGTGTCATGGTTTGGGGCTGCATGAGTGCTGCCGGCTGTGGGGAGCTACAGTTCATTGAGGGAACCATGAATGCCAACATGTACTGTGACATACTGAAGAAGAGGTGATCCCCTCCCTTCGAAAACTGGGTCTCAGAGCAGTATTCCAGCATGATAAAGACCCAAAACACACCTCAAAGACGACCAATGACTTACTAAAGAAAATGACGATAAAGGTGCTGGATTGGCCAATCCGTGGGGCATCCTCAAATGGAAGGTGGAGGAGCGCAAGGTCTCTAATATACACCAGCAAAGTGATGTCGTCATAAAGAAGTGGAAGTGGATTCCAGTGGCTGCAGTCTGTGAAGCTCTAGTGACCGCCATGCCCAAGAGAGTTAAGGCAGTGCTGGAAAATATTGGAGGCCACACAAAATATTGACACTTCAGGCACAATTTGTCCATTTCACTTAGGGGTGTACTCACTTTTGTTGTCAGCGGTTTAGACATTGATGCCTGTGTGTTGAGTTATTTTGAGGACACACCAAATTTGCACTGTTATACAAGCTGTACACTGACTACTTTACATTGCATCAAACTGTCATATCTTGTGTTGTCCTATGTAAAGATATAATGCAATATTTACAAAAATGAGTGGGGTGTACTCACTTTTGTGAGATACTGTATATCCAGCTCAGCCTATTACCCTACAGTGTTAATCCAGAGGATGAAAAAAAACATCAAGTGGAGGCCAATCATCCTCATTTTAGGTACAAAAATTCCACCTTGACTCCAAATCTATCAATTAGAATAAACCCCTGGCTCAACGATCCCTCTCCAGAATTCTAATAACTATAACTGGTTATGCTGGTGTACTCTAGCTCAGGACCAAATTTTCTCCACTGGTAATAAACAGCAAATGATTCCTATCAAAGGACAGCAAGCAGGGACCTTCAAAACCATGAAGAACTCAAACAGAAATCATTGGATCACGCGTCAGTCGGATTTCTCCTATTGGAAAAATCTGACATTTAAAGGGGTTGTCTCACTACAAGCATTGCTTTTTATGTTAAAGGGGTTGTATCATTTCATTGAATAAGGGGACAGTGAAAACAACCAACTTTGCAATTAGATGTCATTAGCAAAGCTGTCTTGTTATCACAGGATCCCTTATCTTCTGTTTCTGTTTTACAAACCCATATCCAGTGCTGTCGGACCCCTCCTCCTTGCATTTCACTAGCTGAGAGCTCATTTACATTTGTTCCCCCCCCTCGCGTCCGGTTTTCAGGGTTTTTTTTTGGCCTTTCCCTGCCTTCCCCCCGGGGGGGGGGGGGGGGGGGGGGGGGAAAACCCCGGCACTTTTTTCCACTTTGGGCATACCCAGAAGAAACAGAATTAACACGGCGGGGCTTCCCCAATTAGAAAACGCAAAATTTTGTGCGACTGGCCCAAAAACATAAAAAAGGAGCATTGGGGGCCGATGAAATTTAAATTCTCCCACAGCTCTGGAGGAGTTTATAAAGACTGGTTTCAATTTAACATGAATGCAAGCCTTTTGGTATGTAAAAAAGCTCTTAAAAAAATACGACTGCATAGGGGAGACCAGTGAAATGGGGAAAAGGGGGGGGCGGACACGAAGCCAGCGTAAACTTGAAGGAGGAGGATGTCATCCTTCGGTTAAGAAACACCCAGCGGGGAAGGGGAAAAACCCCCCTTTTGGTTTTTGGAGCTAAAGAACGGAGAGCAAAAAGGGAACACCCAAAACTGATGAATCATACATCCCCTTTAAAGATCTTGAAAAAACAAGTTATTTTGGGCGATAAATTTCCATTAACAGTGCCCTACCCCACTTTATAAGCTGCATTACTCCTCGGGTTTCTATATTTACAGCCCTTTTTTGACCCTCTCTGATAGGCGCCCCCCACTGTTGCTATAGCTACAGACCTCCTTCAACTGCGGGCAAAGTAGAACCCATAAACCCACCCCTGAATTCAAATTGAAACCAAAAAAACGGGAAAACCGGAGGCAAAAATGAATCAATGTATGAGACAACCCCTTAACCCTCAGGGAAGAATTCGAGGGGATTTCCTCAATTTTTGCCCCCCAAGGGTTTTTTCTCTGCATATGCATTTTAATTTTCCCCCCCTGATTTAGATGGGGGTTAATTCAAATCCCGCCTGCCAAAACGAAGTCTGAGGAGAATCCACTTCAGAGAATGTGCAAGGCCAATTATATTTTTTCAGCACCAAGAATTTGAAATCTGTGTTGAGAAAAATCCGCCCATAAAACATTAATAATAAAAAATAGTGCCCATTTTTAAAAAAATGTGAATTTTTGCAAGGGCAATTAATTTTTAAAAGTGGAATTTCAATGGGGAATTCGAGTTGAATTCCACATCAAAATCCGTCATGTGAACATACCCTCTTTAAATTTTTTGGGAAAAGGGAACACATCTATGAGTTTTTTTCTATTCCCACTAATTTTAAAAAAAAGACAACACTTTTTAAACCAAAAACATACAAGGGGGCATAGTGGGGGAGAGGGGGCACCACATTTTTTAAAGGGGGCTTCTGAGCCTCTTTTTTTTACTTTCCCGCTTACACAATTTTAAAAGCATATTTTTTTTTGCAAACTGTTCAAGCATTGACCTCAATCTAAAAAGGGAAAGGCATTGATCGCTTCTTCACATCTGAGCGACTAGCACAGCAGACATGATAGGAAGGAGGGCGGAGGTGCAATAAGAGGTTTTACTTGTCATTCACATCACTGAAGACAGAGCAAAGTATCAAGCACAGGTTTACTGCATACTACAGTCGGGCTGGGAGTAAAAAAACATTTTGCGGAGCCCGCTGCCGCCCCCTGGGGGCAGATTTAGAGTGGGGGGAGGAAAATTTTAGAGTCATTTTTTGCAGAGGCAAGAACATCAATAAGAAAGACTATGACCATCTGTGCATTGCCAAAGGGTTTATTTTCCTAAGGGGTTTTCTAAACCCGTCCCTCAGCACTGGGGGGCTGAGCGTCCACACAACCTGCTGTGACCCTTGGGGAAAAAAGAGAAGAAAAATCCCTTTTTTAAAAACCTCAGTAACCTGTATTTTCACCTCTGGAAGAGAATCAGCCTAACTCCAAAGAAACAATGAGTTCTTCTTCACAATATAGGGTTAAAGGAGAAGGATGTGTACTGGGAGATCTTTTAAAAACCCCCCCCTCTGGTTTAGATCAAACCCCAAAAAAGTGTACTCATGGCATTACATGAACCCCTTAACGACCGCCCACCGTTTCTTGATATTTTTTGGCATTGCTGCACACAGAGGGGTTTTTCGGCTCCCAGCGCCGCAGTTGCGTGGAGAACAGAACTGTACTTCACAGTCCTGTTTCCCATGCCGTCTTTTTTCAAAACGCCGGAACGGAGGAAACCCCACTTCCCCCCCCAACTTAAAACCCCTTTTATTGCCGCGGCCCGTGACCCGGGGGCATAAACAAAGGGCTTTCCCCTTTTCCCCCTTTGTTGGGGGAAATGGGACTCCCCTACCCGACAACGCAGGGAAAGCCCCCAAGTGAGCCCGGGGACCTAGGGGAGCCCCCCGGGCTTTGGGCGTGTTAACAAGTTGCAGTCCCAAGGCGACGTGTGCTGCTTTTAATGCAACCTTTTCTAACGACACAGTTTAGTAAAAAAATTAACATATAGGGAAAAATTTTAAAAAAATTTCTTGGGTAAAAAAAAAAACCCGTAAAAAACCCAAAAAAAAGTTGAGAAAAAAATAAAAACCTGGGAAAATTAATCTAATATAATTTTTAAAATGTGAAATTGAATAGTTAAAAAAAAAACTAAAAAAAAACAAAAAAAATTTTCAATAATTTTAAGTGAACATTTAAAAGGGTCCCGGGAAAAGGGGGCTGGTACAAGCATTTTGGCACCGAAAAATTTCTGGTTTCCAAACAGAAACTTGTTTAAATGAAAGGCCGGTTTTTTTCCTCCCCGCAGGGGAAAAGTTTCCCTCTCTACAGACAACCCCCCCCAAAGTGGCGTGTGATGATTCATTCGGGAAAACTGGGGGAAGGAAGAGGTTCTCAACTGTCATTGGAATCATTGGATGTGAAAAACTAAGTTGTACTCGATAGTTTTAATCTAAATTTTTTTCCCCTCTCTACATACTTTGTAACTAGAATGGATATTTGACATTCAGGACTTTGGGAAAGATGGGTGATTTTTTTTCTCTGTGTCTCTATCACACACAGTGATATATCCTGCAGATTATTACACCTCTGACCGCTACAGATCTGCAGAACAAAACTATACGCTTTATCTGTTTGTGTTTACATGGGACTGCAGATCTGTCGCAATTTTTTTTATGTGGGACTGCACAGTACAGCTGTGTTCTCTCTGTATGTAATTTGCATGGCTCTGCACATCTTACATGACTGCTGTGTTTTCTTGTTCCGTTTTACGTGGAACTGCACATGAGATTTACATGGGTCTGTCGATGTAAGACTGCATGCCTTACATGGGACTGCTGTTTTCTCTTTCCATTTTACGTGGGTCTACCAATGTAAGACTGCACATCTTACATGGGACTGCTGTTCTCTCTTTCCATTTAACGTGGGACTGCACAAGAGATTTACGTGGGTCCGCTTATGTAAGACTGCACATCTTACATGGAACTGCAGATGATCTTGCTCTCTCTCTCTTGTTTGCATCCTCATCCTCCTGCACATTCCTGTCCGCAACCTCTTCACTGCATCGACATAGCCATCTGAGCGGGACAGAACTCAGATGACAACTAGTAATACATTATCTGGGCGTAACCCCACCTGGGTTCAAACAACGTTGCTAAGCACAAATAAAGCAGCCTGTTCTCTTAAACCATAGCACTTTGCTAATGGTAACCAAGGACGTACATGCTTACATTTTTGATCCTCTCATTTTAAACTATGATCTTCGTAGTGAGACAACCCCTTTAAACTATTCCCAAAAAAGTACAACTTCTCCCGCATAAATCAAGACTTCATACAACTGCGTCATTGAGAAAATAAAAAAGTTCCGACTGTTGAAACACAAGCCTTCATGGATACAGGACACAAGCAGAGGCTCAGCAGTGTGATACCATAATGAGTATCTCTTTCATCTGTCCCCTATCACCTGCCAATATACTGAATGTGTTTCAGCAAGAAGCAGGGGACATATGGAAGGGAGTATGACTGCAGGATCAGACTACATAGGTTTTGTTTGTACTCTGCTACTATAGAGATGAATAGGTCTGCAGAGAAGCTGGAGACATAAAACATAGACATATGTAACCATACAGTGGTCCCAGAGTATTAATTGGCTCAGAGACGACCATTGTATGTTGAAACCATAACTCTGTGGAAAACTGCTTATTGGTTGTGAGCCCCAAAATGTCACCAACATAATGCAAAATGGAGATGAAAGAAAATGAACCAGATAATTAATACAGATAAAGCAAGTGCTTACATATAACAGCTACAAAGAGCTGCTGAAAGCTGGAAATCACTTTCTGTGTTGAGGACAGAAGCCTCTTTGGGTCATGTACTCAATAAACAATGTACCAGTAAACTAGAAAATGGGGCCTTCATCTGGTGCCCAAAGGAGGCGCTTATCCTGGCACATGTAAGAGGCAGTACAGGACATGTAATACCGCACTGTACAATAGAGAGGTGCTACTAGATTGCCAATCACTGCATGTACTTTAGATGTTTACAAGTAAAATGTTCATGATAATTGGTTGGATTTTCCATCAATCACAAGAGCCGCAGAGCAGCAGTGTCTGTGACATTGTATGCTGAATGTGGTTACAAGATACAATGTATACAAGATATAATGGAATGACCATTATATAGTGAAAATATTGTATCCTGAGGCCATTGTATCTTGAGGGATCAATGTATTTGCAAAATTGAACCTTTTATCAATTTAAATGAATCAGAACAATAATGGTTGCAAAAACGACCCCAGAACTCTTCTTCTTTTGCTGATACCAATCCCTACCCACAGACTTAAAGGGAATCTGTCGCCAAATTTTTTTTTTACTTATTAAATTCAGACCCTGATCCATATTCTTCCCTCTCAGTCGTTTCTATTTCCTGATTGTAGATTTCTCAATTCGGCCATCTATATATGATTGTGGGGAAGACATTCTTGCTTGCACTGCTTTAACAGCAGTCAGAGAGATATACTTTACAGCAGCTTCATGCACATAGGATTCTTAAGACAGATTCTGTCCCATAGACTTGTATAGGAGAGTTTTCACTGTGAAAGGAGGGGAGAGGGGGAGCTGTGACATCTCCTATTGTGACTGAAAAGCCCTCTAAACAGAACAGAAAGTGTCAGGCGATTATTAGGCTTAGTGGCCAAAGTGAAAACTGCAGGACTTAGGAATTATTTAAAAAAATACTGAGTGATACTAAGTGATCTGTAAAATGGAAAAAAAAAAAATAACCAAAAATTCCTATAAAATGTGTTTAACATAAAAATGTGAGTTAAACACTATATCATTTTTTGATGAAACATTCCCTTTAAAGGGATGGTTCAGGATTGGAAAAACATGGCGGTTTTCTTTCAAAAATAGCACCACCTCTGTCGCAGGCTGAGCGGCAATGTCAGAAACATTCTGCCACAGAAGTGGTGCTATTGCTGAAAGAAAGCAGCCATGTATTTCTTATCCTGGACAAACCCTTTAAAAGTATTATTTTGTTTTCTCACTGCTGTATATACAATTATCTCAGGATTATGGAGATCTTGGCAACTTGTTGGTCCCAGGAATTTCTTTGTATGCAGGAATTGAAGGCAGGATCAGACCTATTGACTTCTACAGGAGAGCTTTCTGGGCATGCTCTGTGACCTGGGAAGAAGTTACTGTGCAGGGAGGCAGAGAGGAGGAGCTGTGACATTGCCTATTGTGACTGGTGGAACCTGTGTTATCTGTGTTTACACATTGGTGTTAACTTTCAGTGTAATCTTACTTGTACTGATTATGGGTAGACTACTGAAAATCTCTCTCTACAGAACAGGGTGTGTCAGATATATTATTGAGCCTAGTGGCCAAAGTGAAAACTGCAGGACTTAAGAATTTTTAAAAAATATTGAAAGTGATATGGAAAATGAAAGAAAATATATAACCAAAAATTCTTAAAAAATGTGTTTAACATAAAAAACATGAGTAAAACAATAAGTCATTTTTTGATGACACATTCCCTTTAAACAGACATCTACACCCTCCTTTGTGTGAGGTACCTCTGATTATCATGGATTCTTGATAATACGCTATTAAATCTTTGTGGATTTTTAGATTTCTTTTTGTTATCCTCTTCTTTTAACCATTGATCTGCCTTTATTACATGACTCTAAAACTTTGTGACTTCAACACTTGAATATTTTTCTCTATATCGTAACTGAGACGACCCTGTTACCAGAGTACATAACTAAAAGTGTCAGCGTCTACTCTTGCCTTACTTGTAGACTAGGAACTGCATTTTGACTTCACTGTAATATGTATGCATTGCCAATGTATTCAAACCTTGTATCACACTTAAAGGGGTTGTCTCCCCGCAGAGTTTCATAGATGCATCCTGTCACTTTCTGGTCAGACTGTCTGTAATTAGCATAGAGCTCCGTGCAATCACTCCGTGTATTCAACTCTGTGTTTTCAGTCTACTAATTAGTTAACATTAGCTTAGAAGCTCCTCTGAAACTGCTAGCAGATTTATCTAAAGTAAACAGCAGTAATTACTAGCTTTTATCTGAAAGTTCAGATAACACACATGCTCTCACTCTGGCTGCCTCCACCTGTGTGATGACATCACTCCCTGCTATCACACAGAACAAACAGCAGGGGAAAAAGAGTAAACAGGTTGGTCACTGGGGGAACCAAATAGAGCAGAAAGCTAATAAAATAATTTGTAGCTCCTTAACAAAAAAAGATGAACAAAGCAATATATTTGGAAAATGTCTTAATTTAGTGTTCCCTACATTTTGAAAGCTATTCTTTGTAGCGAGACAACCCCTTTAACCTTTGGTTTCACCCTTTTGAATACTCAATGTCAATAATTTGCATTTTGTCCATTTTGTCTAGCATCTGTGACATCTCCTGACATGCCTATTTTAGTAAATACTTATGTTCCATGTGACATAACAATTCTGAAACATCTTCTCTTATAACTCTGTGTTGTGCTGTTCCTCAGTTTTACCTTCTAGAAATGTATGACTGAATCTGTCAGCTGGGTGTTGCCATTGAAGTTTGCAGAGGGATGTGACTCTGCACACACTGACTCAGCATTGAATGGACAATATCAGACTGTGCCCCCCACAATTGGTGACACCCTTGTGACAGATTGGCAATACATCCCTAGTATGATTAACAGGGGAAGCACACAACATAGAGATTTAAGAATAGATGCTCCTGAATTAATATTTCACAAGGAACATAAGTATTCACTAAAACAGACATGTCCTCTTTAGGTTACTTAGTAAAGCTTTGGCTGAACACAGTATCCTCATAATGAATTTCCACTTCATTTTCATATCCTCTAAAGTGGCATAACATCAATGATACAAACAGTTTGACCCCTGTTGAGGTTTGCCACCCACCACTCATACTTGATGACAGATACCCAATACAAACAGATACAGGCTATGGATGTGCATATAAACCAGACCATCTCAATTACACCGAATTCCTTTCCTTTCACATTTTCAACAGTCAGAGAGTGGACCTTGTAGCAGAGTGTAAATGGTAATAAGATATTCTAATATTGGGGTCGGTGAGCAGCTCAAGCAGGCAGCGCTGCCATTTCTTCAAATTGCAAGACTGGCTCAATTTTCTCAATCATATTCTGGCTAAATTAAATATCACAGTGCAGTTAAATGATAAAATGAACCGTCTGCAAGGCTCTGTAACCCTTTATAATCTACTGAAGACATTGCTAGGAAAGTTTCAGCACCAGAAAGTTGATTTTCTGGTTCAGCATTATGCATTTGTATGTTCAGGTGTATGTAGGTTGCATGACATTGCTAGAGCTTTTCCTACCTGATGCGGCTCCTGAATTCTCCGGCCCTGCTTACAGATCCACTTTTGCAAGCTATACATCTGTTTCACAGGTTTCTCCTTATGTCCATAAATCATAAATGTATGGTGTTTGGGAGACTCACAAACTTTT
Source organism: Phyllomedusa bahiana (assembly GCA_025379985.1). Classification (NCBI taxonomy): domain Eukaryota; kingdom Metazoa; phylum Chordata; class Amphibia; order Anura; family Hylidae; genus Phyllomedusa; species Phyllomedusa bahiana. The sequence goes on along the minus strand of JAODAL010053284.1, from coordinate 15,764 downwards.
CCAGGGGTCCAGGAGGACTCCCATTTTTTGAGAGAATTTCCCAGATGCACTGGGAAAGGGGCAAGTATTTATGTCACCCTCAGATAAATGCTGCCTGGGGCACACACCCCACTTTGTCCCACCTAGCTAAGCCACTGTCATTTAGGGTACATCTATATTCTGCTTAGATTTAGCATATGTATTGGAAAAGATCTCAGTGTATATGTATCCATAGACCTCAGTTCCCCTATAGAAGGCCAAAAGAACATCCTCCTACCTTCTGTTAGGCCAGTAATAGCATACCATGTTTCCCTATTGTATAGAGATGCTTTTAGTAGAAAAATAAAACATATATTGCTCAATAGGTTTATCTATCTATAAATACATTGTAAATATTGTATCTTTCATGGGACAACACTGAAGATATGACACTGATACTAGATAAAGTAGTCAGCGTATAGCTTGTATAACAGTTTGGTGTGCCCTCAAAATAACTCAACACACAGCCATCAATGTCTAAACTGCTGGCAACAAATCTGAGTACACCCTAAGTGAAAACAGAAACATTTTGTCCACAGTGTCAATATTTTGTGTGGCACCATTATTTTCCAGCACTGCCTTAACTCTCTTGGGCATGGAGGTCACTAGAGCTTCACAGGTTGCAGCCACTGGAATCCTCTTCCATTCCTCCATGACAACATCACAGAGCTGGTGGATGTTAGAGACCTTGCGCTTCTCCACCTTTTGAGGATGCCTTACAGATGCTCAATAGGGTTTAGGTCTGAAGTAATACTTGGCCAGTCCAGCACCTTTACCCCCATTTTTTTTAGAAAGACAGTGGGCGTCTTGGGAGTTTGTTTGGAGTCATCATAATGTTGGAATACTGTCCTGCGCCACATTTTCTGAAGGGAGGGGAATCATGCTCTGCTTCAGTATGTCATAGTACATTTTCCCTCAATGAAATGTAGCTTCCCACAGCTGGCAGCACTTATATAGCCCCAAACCATGACACTCCTACCACTAGGCTTGACTGAAGGCAAGACACTTGACTTTGTACTCCTCACCTGGTTACCATCTAAACTAAATAAGTATATCTAGGTCTTGGTTCCAGTAATCCATGTCATTAATCTGCTTGTCTTCAGCAAACTGTTTGCAGGCTTTCTTGTTCATCATCTTTAGAAGAGGCTTCCCTCTGGGACAACAGCCATGCAGACCAATTTGAAGCACTGTGCCATGTATGGTCTGAGCATAGACAGACTGACCTTACACCCCTCTAATTTCTGCAGCAATGCTGGCAGCACTCATACGTCTATTATGAAAAGACAATCTCTAGATATGAAGCTGAGCACGTGCACTCAGTTTCTTCGGTCGATCATGGCGAGGCCTATTCTGAGTGGAACCTGTCTTGTTAAATAGTACAGTTTCAGGGTGCTGGCAAACTTCTTATAGCCTAGGCCACATCCGCTCCTCATCCACACCTGAGATCTTGTAACACGATCGAGTCACATGACACCATGCAGGGAAATTGGGCAAGATTTTTTTATTTTCGCTTTGGGGTGTACTCACTTTGTTACCAGTGATTTATACATTGATGGCTCTGTGTTGAGTTATTTGAGGATACACCAAATTTACCCTGTTATACAAGCTATGCACAAAATACTTTACATTGTATTAAAGTGTCATATCTTCAATGTTGTCCCATGAAAGGCTATAATACAATATTTACAAAAACATGAGGTTTGTACTCCCCTCTGTGAGATACTGTGCAACTATCCATATATAACATCCAATATATGAAAACGTACTGCCCAGCACTGTATAATTCCCTCTTGTGCTTCCATTATAGCTTTAACATATGTCAAATGCCAGACTTTCACCTGATGGATAGGACAAACATACTTCACCACACAGAGGCTAACCATGACAGACATTGCTCTCAGGCTCACATGCTCTTTATTTATGTGCAGGCAGCTCTATCTTCTCACAAATACTATGCTGGGCTCACTTCACGGACATTTACCGTACGTAAAAAATGACCCTTTTGGGGGATGAGCGTGTGAACACAAATACTTGAACTTAAAGGAATGCATATGGCACTATAGCCTGTTTCGCACACATTTTTTGTACATGTTTTAAAAATTTACAAGAAGACTAATGTTGTACCGTGTTAGCCATAGAAAGTAGTAGTAGAGTGAAGAAATCAGGCGATACCTTTTTGAGGCTAACTTAGTATATTTGATGGTGAGCTTTTGAGAGTACTACCTCTCTTCTTCAGACATGATATTATATCATGTCTGAAGAATTTACAGTAAGGCATGTGTTTTATCTGCAAGAGATTTTTTCTGGCCATGATGTCTTCTTTATGACTAAGTGGATTACGTAGGCTGGGAGGTAGCCGATTGATACCTGGCCCTGTTAACACATGAGATGAAGTTGTGACGTTTTTCTACTAGACATCCTATCCATATGCCATCAATGTGTGATAGGGGTGGTTCCCATATCTGGAAGCTGCACCTACCTTAAGAACAACCCACTGGAAATCTCTAATGAGAACGGAGAGGTGATCTGAATTAATTAGTTTCATGGGAGTGTTCATACCACCTCTCCGTTCAAAACAGAGAGGTTCCAGGGCCCATTCTTAAGATAGGTGCGGGTCTCAGAGATGGGACCCGCACTTGCCCCACTTTGACGGTGTGTCATATCGATATCCTATCCCTTCGAAGGGTCTGCTGCTGAAGCATAAGGCCCCAGACACAACAGAGTACCTTTAGAGGTCTTATGGAGTCCATGTCTAAATTTGTTAATGCTATTATGGAAGCACAAGAGGGACTTACACAATACTGGGCAGTAGGTTTTCATCTATTGGCTGTTATATATGGATAGTTGCACTGACTTGCTCTTATAGTTTGTAATAAAGATCAACTCCATTTTTCCATTTTCTCCAGTCATTAGTTTCAGTGCATTTATAAGATTCGATTGATTTACATGCTAAGTATTTTTAAGTATATATTTTCTAACTATATTTCAGTACTCACCTATGTGGACTTGAATAGTCGTAGGTCATTAGGCTAAAGCTGTCAACAAAAGGAGCCAAAAGATCAAACTCCTTCTTCCCAAACATGCCCAATTTGTCAGTTCTAAGAAAGAAGAACAATATATATTGTAAGATCGAGTTCAGTAATACATGTGTGAATATACAAACTACGTTACTGATACTCTGCCTAATACATGTGCTAAACACAACTCAAGTGTAACTTATGAAAAAAACTTACCATACATTGTGGAACTTGGTTATCATGGGCCCACCTATTAAACACATGGATATTAGTGGCCTGCAGGGATCTTGCACTTCTCCTCCTTGCCCAAAGGAGGAGGTAGTGGTACTGCTACTGAGTTGTTGCCCTCCTATGTCTCCTGGTATACTGCCTGTCTCCTGGTATCTGCTCCATGATCTGGACACTGATCTGACAGACACCGCTAACCTTCTTGCCACAGCTTGCATTGATGTGCCATCCTGGGTGAGCTGCACTATCTGAGATACTTCTGTGGGTTGTAGACACCGCCTCATGCTACCTCTAGGGGTGGGAGCAATGACAAAATGCAAAAGTGACAAAATCAACAGCAAAAAGGATGAGAACAGAGAAATGGTCTGTGGTCACCACCTACAGAACCACTCCTGTATTAGGGCTGCCTTGCTAATTGCCCCTCATTTCTACCTGTTGTCTGTTCCATTTGCACAACAGCAGGAGAAACTGGACAGGTTGATTTCACAGAACTATGATTGACTTGAAGTTACAATGTGTAGTTTAAAGTGGTTTTATCATTAAAAGCTTTCGTACACTTGAGCTGTTTCTATCTGTTTCAGTATCAAATCCAGGGGCAAGTCTCTCCTCTAAGTAGGCGTGTATCTCCTCCCAGAGAGGCTTGTTGTGACATCATCATTCTGTGTTAGCAGGTGAAGGGAGAGAATGTCATCTTTGCAGACCTCCTGCTATGCTTTTCATGGCTGCAGAGCTCTCTCTCAGGCTAAACAAGCTCCTTGTAACTAGGACTTTTGCATTAGTGTAACTAGTTATACACACAGCCTAAACTGATGAAGCAAATGTTAGGAATGCCCACTGCACACTCTGTTATCAGGTAGGAGGTAGAGCAGACTGTATAAGGCTGTAATATGGGGGAGCACAGGGTATGAGACTGTGTTACATGACGGGAGATTGAATCTAACAGTTAACTACTCAGTAATTGCCCAGATCCTTTACATAGAACTATCACTGTAGAGTTATCATATATAGAGGTGCTAAAATTGACTTCATTATACACACACACAGCCATATCAGGCAGCTCGTTTCCCATCCAGGGACGTATCCCAACAGGCTGAATGACACATCAGTCAGCCAATCACAGAAAAAGGGGGCACAACCCGTCCAGGTGCTGCAAAAATAGCTATAGATGCACAGTTTAGCTCATATCTACTATACTAAGTGACTTAGGTAATGCAAACCAAATACAAAAGTGCTTATTCTTACTGTCCCCATTTGTAGCGAGAAAACCCCTTTAAGTGTTCCTTTTATTTTTTGAGCAGTGTATATGTATATTTTATATACATATAAATATATATACAAATATATATACAGTGTATATATATATATATATATATATATATATATATATATATATATAGTAAGACTCCACTCACATTTTGGCCACCATCTTGGTTCGGTCCCGGGGGTCATTCAGCTCGCAGGATCGCCGTCCTTGGTAAGACAGATGGCACACTGACACAGGTCTTCTGTTTACACTGGCCTCAACCAGCTTTATTGAGGCACAGTATATAGCAGAAAAAAACATAAATCAAAACCTCGGCCGGCTGGCCACTAACTATACATGTGTAAAGAGTCCCTCTCTCACATGTGAACAGGACCTAACGTCCAGTCTCACCAAACCACTTTCTCCCAGTCTCCCACTGGGTCCCGGCTTCTTCCAAGCCTCTGGGGGCCAGAGCCTCTGTCTCCAGCTCCAGTGCTGCTCCAGGTTCTGGCAGCAACCACGCCCCCTGATCTCCTGTAGTAGGAGGCCTTTAATAGGTGCTCCAGATGCACCCAATACCTGGGCTGGAACCAGAAGACCTGGAATGTGGGAACATGGGGAGTAGACACCCACCCGACACATTGTCTACTCCCAATAAGAGCCGACCCCAAGAACGGCTGAAAAGCCAAACTAACGATACACCTTTGCCAGCCACTTAGTGTGGCTGACAATACATATGACTGGCTCCTATTGCACCAAGGCCACATCTCCTTGGTGGCATGTCGCATATACCACTCTGGTATATCTCCAACTAGTGGCAGAAACAGGCAACTACATGTAGCCGGTCCGCCACATACCCCTCCCCTCTGATAAAGCCCGTAGGGCTTTCTCACCTTGCCCAGGCTCCCTCCAGGGTCAAAGCTCCTATTTTGGGGCAACGTCTTCCCTACAACCTCAGGGGCAGAGACAAAATGGTCCCCATGAGTTGTGGGCTCAAACCATGCTCCAAACACACCTTGGGAAAACAGAAAATTTCTACTGCCACTTACTATAGACGTTACAACCCATTCATGCTCTCCTACAAGGAGGTCATCACCCACAGCCCACATGCTGACATTCACAGGGTTACTAATGACAACCGCAGTACCAGCGCTATCAGACCTTGTAGATTGCCTACACACACCGGCCATCTTGGCATTGTGCCCATCGGCAGAGTTTTCATTATCTTGGGTCTCACATAAGCAAGAGGCCCCTGGTTTGTCCCAGCAACCATACTAGGGTTACTAGAAACTGTAAGGACAGCACACTTCTCCAATTCCTCTGGACCATGAAGCTCCCCCTCTTGGCTACTAGCTGACATCTAGTCTATCTCAGGGACCCCCTCAGTGATGATACTCTCCACTGCAGTAGGACCGACTATGGCACCATTTACCTCTGTGCCACCCATAACCTGCGGGTTTCAATGCTCACGGGTTATTGTCGACAATCCCTACATCTAGGAGACCTCTTCTGATAATCTCAGCTTCCTTCCCAGGTGAGTTTCTAATGTCTGAAGACTTGCTCGTCCCTCCATACACATGACTTACAGCAGCGGGAAGACCCTCTTCATGGCCTGTTTCCGTTTTTCCCTGCAAGATCCTTGCATGACTACAGGGGTCGTGGCATCACCTGAGCTTCACCGCCTCCCACAGGTATTTGACTTGTGGTGACCACTTGAGGAGGCCTATATTGCACTACAGGGGCCCCAAACTGTGTCAGCTCTGCACCCAGGACCTCCCCAATCTCAGAGGACACATTCCCCTGTGCACAGTTTTCACATGCTCCGTTTAGCAGCAGACCCTTGGCAGCAATGTGTGGAGATGTTTCCTTCCCATCCCCCACAGCCATCTCTAAGAGGGAACTCTCAGTTTCTATGTGGGTCACTCCTGTATCTTGCTCACCATCAAGGGCAGCCAGACTAACCTCCTTCTGGGTCTCCAACTCAACCAACCTGGCTGTGTTCACATTAGGTAATTCAGTCACCTTCTCACCGCCAGTAGGGGCAGCAGACATCTGGCTGGACAAATCACCCACATATAAGTCATCCCCCAGTACAGGACATAACTCATCTTTACTATTTTCCTCCATACCTTCCAGGAAAGATTTATCCTTTGCCTCAGACCCCTGCTCCTCTTTCCCATCTGGGTATTTAAACATGCCCCCCTCCCCTTCACTAGGGTTTGAGCATACACCTACCTCAGCGGTGTCTAGCAGCTCACTCTCTCTGTCACTGCAGTCTTTCTGACCCATGCAGTAAGAGCTACTGGAAATATAGCAGACACTGGAAAATTTTCTCACAGGGGGACTACAAGTCACAGCACGACTTTCCTCTTCACCCTCTGAAGGGTCACACTCTGGATCTCCATCACAGATACACTGCTCAGGACTGCACACAGAATCTGCCTTGGCACACATTTTTTTTTCAAACGTATTATCACTCTCATTTGAACAATCAACATCATCCTTACTCTGTAGCCCTGACACGCTACAGCATCCACTCTCACACTGCAACTGAGACTCTAAACAGAGGGTTTTTTCCCCTTGGTAACTAACCAGCACAATCACCCTCATAGTCCCCTCATACATGGTAGTAGAGCCCTCATACACAGCAGCAGAGCAATCACCCTCCTGGGAAGCTGTTTCTCTATCAGGCAACACACTTGCAGGCTGCACACTGAAACAGGAAGGCTCCTCTCTGGGAACAACAGCAGTCGCACAGAACTGTAGGCTATCCTTCCCTGGGCCCGCATTACCTGCGACTTGCAGGCTACTACCAGGTACACATTGTTTGCTGGGGTTACTGGTAGACACCTTTATGAACTGGTCCCCAGACACATCACACCCCACTGTAGCGCACTCATATTCCCCTGTTCCCACAACAGGAGATGCAGAGGCACCTTTTTGCTAGGGGCGACCACATTAGTTCCCTTTTTGACAATCTCAATAGACCCCAGTTCAGATGAGTCACAATTATAAAGTCCAGAAGAATTTTCAAGTCCAGACATCACAGTCTCACTGCTCTTTGGACTTGTCCTACTGGGCAACAGTTCTGGGCACCCATTTACCATACCCTTTGCAGGGGGCACTTTCCAGGAAAAACCACCTGCTTGGCCTGGCCTGCTCGCCATCTCCCACAGCGGCCAGAAATGGGGAAAGTCACTGCCCAGTATGAATTCCACCTGCAGCTCCTCACATACCTCCAGTAGATGATCAACAGTCCCCAGACTGGTCACAAAACTTATGGCCACAGTCTTACCAGCACCTGGTCGGGTCTTCAGAAAGGGCAAGATGTCGGGGTGCACTCTGGAGACCCTCTGGCGACAGTCCAGATCCACCATTAGCGGGATGCCTCCCACTTGCAACTCCAGGGTCTGTACTGGCATCTCCCTTGGTGACACAGCCTCTCTCTGGGTCTTCAGCTGTGCTTGGAGCCTTTTATTTTCCTCCCGCATGGTGGCAGTCAGCTGCTCAGACTCCTTCATGGACTGCTTCAGCTGGGCAAGGAGTTCCTCCATGGCCAAACAAAAAAATTCAGGTTAGCAGCCACACAGTCTTTTAACACACACAATCTCTGTACTGGGGTGCGTCCCTGCTTCCCCCAGAGATATTATCCTGTGCACAAAGGCAGCCTTCCCACACAGGCAACAGTCTGTATACGGGTGTGTCGCTTCAAAAGCACCTTTGCTTTCACAAAGCTAAATTTTAGCAGTCCTATGTAGACTGCAGCAGTCCTATTCAAACTGCATTTTTTCTGCACCACTTTGTGCACAGTTAGTTAGTGCCAATCCTTGCCCATGGCATCCTCCACCACATGTAAGACTCCACTCACATTTTGGCCACCATCTTGGGTTTGGCCGGGGGGTCATTTTAGCTCGCAGGATCGCCGTCCTTGGTAAGACAGATGGCACACTGACACAGGTCTTCCGTTTAACACTGGCCTCAACCAGCTTTATTGAGGCACAGTATATAGCAGAAAAACATAAATCAAAACCTCGGCCGTCTGGCCACTAACTATACATGTGTAAAGAGTCCCTCTCTCACATGTGAACAGGACCTAACGTCCAGTCTCACCAAACCACTTTCTCCCAGTCTCCCACTGGGTCCCGGCTTCTTCCAAGCCTCTGGGGGCCAGAGCCTCTGTCTCCAGCTCCAGTGCTGCTCCAGGTTCTGGCAGCAACCACGCCCCCTGATCTCCTGTAGTAGGAGGCCTTTAATAGGTGCTCCAGATGCACCCAATACCTGGGCTGGAACCAGAAGACCTGGAATGTGGGAACATGGGGAGTAGACACCCACCCGACACATTGTCTACTCCCAATAAGAGCCGACCCCAAGAACGGCTGAAAAGCCAAACTAACGATACACCTTTGCCAGCCACTTAGTGTGGCTGACAATACATATGACTGGCTCCTATTCCACCAAGGCCACATCTCCTTGGTGGCATGTCGCATATACCACTCTGGTATATCTCCACCTAGTGGCAGAAACAGGCAACTACATGTAGCCGGTCCGCCACAATATATATATATATATATATATATATATATATATATATATATATATATATATATATATATATATATATATATACACATATATATATAAATATATACACATACATACATACACACACACACACACACAACAAACACACACACACACACCACACACCGCACACTCTCAAAAACAAACTTGCAGCGGTAATACCATAATGAATATATTTTACATGCAGACACATACATGGCAATGCTCAATTTTACTTGTCTAAATGGAGACAGGTATACTATAAATAAATTATGGTATTACCGCTGCAAGTTTTTGAGAGTTACAGCAAATGTCACAAGTTCTCCCAAACACTGATCTCAAACAGAAAATAATTGGCTTCGTCTTTAGTTCACAAGTTGAAAACCACAAGCCGGGACACTGTGGGCTCAGGAAACCGTTTTCTAGAAATTGATTTTAATTACTCACAAGGGCACACAAATAAAGTATAATTAATATGAGCATTAGTTTTTATGGCAGGCTGTATTATTTTGTAGATTGAGAGATCATGGATGTGAAAGATGCTGGTAGTCTATCACTATGCCTAAGGGAGGATGCAAGAAGTTTGAATGAAATAAAAGACTAGTATAACGCGGTGATCAGCCTCCCAGCAGAGACCACGGTGCTGCCTTGTAAAGTAAAAGGGCTTGCTGTGCACTACCTTGCAGAATTAATTTACTGCAAATATTACCCCACGGAGTACCTCCATAAGAGGAATACATTTGTAATCAGCATAAATAGACAGGAGAAGTCATGGCACATACACATAGAGCAGTATATTAATACATTCAAATGTCAAGTACAAATTTGAAAACTTTATGAATAAATTGTTAGATTATAGATATCCAAGAATAGAAGATGTTTTAAATCTTTATTTAGTCAAGTAAAAATGTCTTCTGTCAATTATTAGAAGCAAATTTTTTACATACACAATGCTATGTATAAAGGGCTGCTGGGAGAACATGGTCGATGATAGGACTCCATGGCACGTTAACTGACTTTAAAGGGGTTTTGCCACGAAGTAAAATTGACGTGGGAAGCTTGCAAATGAAATAACAAACATTTTCACCATTCATTATTATTAACAAATTCTGCACCGTTTTTGTCTTAGCTGCTCCTTTAGTGATCCACTGCTTACAGCTCGTCTCCATGGGAGAGCTCCTCAGTCCTGGTCGCACGTGCTCAGACATCACTTCTCCTCTCAGGCAACTACTGAGTGTTCAAACCCCAGGTGCTGTCATTGTACTCCCGTTCTCTGTACTCCTTAGTAATTAGTCAAATAGTGCAAATAAATAAAAAGAATCCTCAATGAGGTATGTGCATTGATAAAGAGAAAAAAAAAAAAACACAGGTTTGGTTCCCACAGGGATTTGAACCTAGGATCCTTGTGCCTGGAGGCAAACATTTTACCTCTCAGCTACTTACAATGCTTTACATAAACAGACCTTTCTTTGACTACAGAGAGGAAAAGCCTGGTGATGTCAGTCACATGATATGCAATTCAAACAAATCACACACACCCCCTACTGACCACAAAGAGCTGAAGAGCTGGATGCAGGAGGTATGAAATGAGATTGTGGCAAAAACCCTTTAAGGCAGGATACTTCAGCTATTTTTGAGCAATGGCTCACAAGTAGACTGCTACCTCCAGCTCAACTTCTGAGAGAGACCCCAGTGGTGCGAGTGGTTCAGCTTGATACTGCACCACATTCTAACATGGTTCAGACAACGTTCTTCTTGTCATGAGGAACATCCAGGACCACTTTTTTTTTAGACTGCACTGGGCAGAAGCTCTAGAAATTCCGGTTCAGTATCTAGAGGGGAAGATGCTCCATCGCACATCATGGTGGTAAGTGTAAGAATTTCTCCATAAAGCACTCCTTCCTGTTTCGAGGAGAAAGCTCTGAAGAAGGAGATCTACCATATAGGCCAGCAGGTGGCAAGTACTGAGGAATCTCAGGAGCAGATATTTGAGTAATTGTAAGGAATAGTGACTCAAGAACACTCTGTCTAAATTCCTGCCTAGATTACCCATCTCGATGATACTGAAATCAGGCATATGTGATACACAAGATCTGTGAGAAAACAAGGGGACTTCACCATTGCAGTGCAGGGACTAGAAATATATATTTTTTATTTAATACTTTGCTCTGGTAAAAAAAAACTGTTGAAATTGACAGGGTCTCGAGTCTAAATTCCACAGACCCATTTTGTCCATGGGCCGTAAGTGATCCAAACTTTCTAACGTTATTGATCTTAGATAATCTCTATGCAATAGAGATAACCTTTGAATTACATATACAGTAGTCCCACAACATACAATATTAATTGTACAACCACTGTATGTTGAAACCATAACTTGATGGAAAACTGGTAATTGGTTCTGACGCCGCAAAATGTCACCAAAATAAAGAAAAATGGAGTAAAAAAAATTACACAGACAACTAATACAGAGAAAGCAAGTCCTTTTAGATAACATCAGAAACAGCTGGTGGAAGCTGGAAATCCCTTTCTATTTTGAGGACAGGAGCTTCTTTGAATCACTTTCTACACAGAAAAGAAGAAAATGATGCCCTAAGGAGCTGCTCATCCTGGCACATGTAAAGAGCAGCACAGAACATGTAGTACCGCACTGTACTGTAGAGAAGTGCTACTAGACCACCAATCCCTGCATGCACTGCGATAATACAGATATTTTACAAGTAAATGTTTATAGAAATTGGTTGGATCAGTGTCTGGGATATTGTTTGTTGAAACCATACTTAACATACAATGTCCCAGAAATGACAATGGTATGTTGAAAATATTGCTCTGTCAGTAAAGGACATGTAGTATCACACTGTACTGGATTGAGGCGCCCCTAGACCGCCAATCAGTGCATGCACTCCACTAAAAAGGTATCTTTCAAGTAAAATGTTAATGATAACTGGCTGATTCAGGGTGTGAAATACTGTATCTTGAAATCACACTCAACATACAATGTGCCATGAACTACCATTATATGTTGAAAATATTGTATCCTGAGGCCATTGTAACTTGCGGGACACAGTATAGACATAAATGCAGTAAATCGTTGGTCAGGCACAAAATCTCATCTGGCACACTCACTCTTTTTCTTAATTATTTCCCCTCCAGATGGCTTTGTACACTGTAGCTCAGATACTAGAAGATTTTAGCTATTTTTATGCTGAACAGTTCCCCAGGCTCATCTACACCAGATATAGCCAGCAAAATAATTTAAATTCACACACATTTCTAAGTATGCACCTACTATAGACCATGAGTTTTCATGTAATGCGCTTTCTACGGTTATTAAAAAAAAAATGAAAAAGTCCAGACCTCCATGGGTTCATGTCCAGATTTGACAGAAAATGTGGAGATTCGCTCTCTTCTTCCAGGGCACTTATTGCTGTGTCCCGTGGGTTTCCTTTCCTTTGCTCCCAATAACTCCATGACCACATTAGGGCTTGTCCCCACGGCATGGTTTATCAGCCGTTTTTCAGCCAGTTCTCAGTTTTGAAAGCTGTCAGTAAACCGACTGAAAAACTTTTACACGGACCTTAATGGAAAATCTGTGCAGCGGTCAACACTGCACGGATTTTCCGCCGGACGGTTTCTTACACTGCCGTCGGTCCAAAAAACATAGAACAAGTTCATTCTTTCGTCCAGTTTTCAGACGGAATATGAACATGTCTATGTGACGGGGGAGGGCTTTTCTCTGCAAACCACGGAGAAAAGCCGCCCCCCGGCGGCCGTGTGCATGGCATGAAAACAGGACAAATAGCAGTCGGTTTATCCGACCGGTATTTGTCCTGTGCCGTATAAACGGCCCATTACAGTTAGTTCCATCCACATGTTGGAATCTTTAGCCAATATTATTAATCAATGTTGATAAGAAACTACAGTATATACAACAACAATGGCCCTTCTGTTATATCCCATACATTATACATAAAGAACAGATACTTTTTGTCCCAGGCCATGAAGCAAGCGAGAACACCGAAACAATATGTCATTGATGTCAAGAGAGATCATCAATCCAGGATAACTGCACTATGCAATCAACCAAGCATCCTGGTCAGGGTTAATGGCTCTCGATTGACTTCCTTCCCCATAAAGAATGAGACCAGACAGGGATATCCATTGTCCCCATATGTATTTATCCTTGTGATGGACTCCCTGGCTAACACACTTCAGCAAAATGAATCCTCCATGGAAGAATACGCCCAGACTTTATAACACATGGTTCAGAGCTTTTATCCATGTATTTCCTTAGGTGTCCGTACTTTCAGTGTCCCCAAGTTCCATACCAAAATTTAAAAAGTAAATTATTAATCACTTTGTACTTTCCATACACTTTTTTTTTTTAAGAAGACAGCATCCAGCGGGTTTCAAAAAGAAAATATTTTATTCCTCCACAACACCCAAAATAATATGCAGCATTTCAACCAAAAATTGGTCTTTGTCAAAACTGGTCTTTGGTTGAAACGTTGTTATTTTGGTTGTTATGGAAGATTAAAATTTTTTTTTATACTTTTTGAAGCCCACTGGATGCTGTCTTTTTTTGTTTGGTTATTTTTGGTTTCATGGATTCAGGGGCTGAAGGCTTTGCATCCATAAGCAGTTGATTTGGCTGTGCTGCTGGAGTCTCGGAGAATGCAGGGCATACGTTATATTGGGGCCATGGAAACCATGCAATGTAAAAGGCATAGGATATTTTATAGACCGAAACCTTAATCTCATCCATGTTCTTTAAAAGAACTAGTATCTCTACCTGTGTTAACCTAGAGGGACAGGTGATCCATTTCCATAGACTGGAAGTAATTTGTCACAAAAATACCAGAAAATATCCTATGCCTTTTACATCGCATGGTTTCCATGGCCCCAATATAAAGTATGCCTTGCATTCTCCGTCTGGCTTGTAAGGTGGTTTTGCTATAAGCCAGCTTCAGAAAGAGATTTTACATTGTGGCAAAACCCCTTTAAGTCGTACACCACCACCAAAAGTTCATAAGCGTAAAGCAATTTTTTGTGACTGAGGTAACCTGTGGCTGGTACACAGAGTAAAAAGAGCTTAACTGTTTCCAAAACTCTGTGGCCGAAAAACACTGGTAATGTAGAAATTGTGGTGCTGCCACTATAAGGTTGGGATAACACAATTCTGCTGTTGAATGCAAACAGGGACAGGCCCATAAATAATGGTATCATCAGGTTTCCTGCACCGACCCTGACAGTTTCTTCAGTTTCTCAATCCGTTCGCCCCCTTTCCCCTTGATTCTTTCATACCCATTTGCCCCATCAGAGCCCGGTCTATTGACTTTTATCTCACTGCTCTAATCTCCCGTTTCCAATCTTCTGTTTTTTGTACTTTTTTGCTAACCTGAGACAAACACTTCTTATGACGAGACTGAAGTTGAGGATTCTTCATCTTTTTTCAGTCCATCATTCCAGAACTGTATAATACATGTCACACGGTGCATGCCTGAACATTTGTGATCTCACACTTACGAAGCATACGAGCCGCCTCCACTGCCATTGTCTGTGATAGACCTTGTGATGAGCCGACTTGTTGACTCTGATATTTTGCCTGGACGTCCACCTCTTGGCTTTTGAATGGATGGATGGCCTTCATTTTATATTCTTCCAGCTATCAGGGCCTCACAGGATGCTATCGATGAGCTGAATGACGATGTTTCTCTCTTCTTGGGAAATCTTCATGGCTTTTCGAACCACTGACCTTTCGCTTGGGAATCAGCCTAATAACACACTGAGCTATCAGGGAATGGTAGGGAATGGGAGAATAGGTTGTAATTTGTAGTAACAAGAAGAAAAAGATTGTCCCACCACCAGGAGCAAAAGAGTAATGATGCAGTTACATGACAAGAATCTGCATAACTAAGCAAAAACTAAATAGTTGCAGGTCAAAGTTATGTATGAGATATTATGATTGTCTATAAAATGATAGTAGTTGGTGTAAAATATATTTATTGGATATAACTTAAGAATACAAAAAATTAAAAAAAAAACTGTAATATCAAAACGCTTGCAGTACCCTGGGAAAACATTTTTACAAAAATGTACTGAATACATTTGTGGAGTCTACATATTTGTTCTGAGAAATAGTACTGCCTCAATCATATCCTCCTTCACAGATGTCCTCATTATTTCCAGGCTAGAGAACAGCCTCTCTCCGTATGCCCTTCGCACTTGGATGCGAGTTCTGGGCAGGATGGTGGCAGCCTTCGAAGCCATGCAGTTCACACAGTCTCATTCTCAACTCCTCCAAAAGGCCATTCTAGCTTGCTGGGTCAGCTCTCTATTTTCCCTGGACAAGGAAATTCTGCTTCCATCTGAAATTTGTGTCAATCTCAGTTGGCGGCTGGTGTGTCCTACACTACTTCAGGGGAAGTCCTTTCTTCCTCCACAGTGGCTGATCATCACCACTGATGACAGCACCTCAGGGTGGGAAGCCATGTTTGGCTCCTGGACGACTCAGGATCTGTGGTCCTCCAAGGAACCCTTCTACATATTAATATTCTGGAACTCCGGGCTCAGTATTTTAATTCCAGAAGTGGATTCCTGTGAGTGGTCTCTTCTGCCAGAGTTGTTTTAGTTTCTTTGCTGGAGGTATGGCACTCCAGACACTGACCTGTTCACATCCCACCTCAACTATAGTAAAA
>JAODAL010053283.1:0-25406 GCA_025379985.1 Phyllomedusa bahiana | reverse complement strand
TCTCCCTTCCTTCCAAACAGTTGTTATAAATATGGACACCCCCAAGTTAACCTACTGGACAAACCTTTAATATCATTGACACCTACAATGCAGTACTTCTTTTGTGATATATCTATTGGAATGCCCTTGTGACCCACAAAAAGGGGACCAACTAACCCGTGCTCTGAGAATTACGATCAGTCATCATCACCATAGTGTCTTTAGAGGCTATACCAAACATAGGGGGCCTAATTTATTTAAAATGTCTATGCATACATTGGAAACCTTGATCTAATGCGGCATTTCTTTGTCATAAAGCACTTTTCCTTCAGAGGATGCCTATACACCTATATCTGTACTTGTTGCGGATCTCAGCCAGCCTCACGTCACATCACTTCTACTAACTAATAGTCAGTTATGCCCTAAATCTACATTTTATCCATTACATCATAAGGGTAATCACTTAGAAACTCTTTTTAGTGTCAGTGCACTTTTGCATCATCAATCAAAACCTGACATTCTGAAAACAATCTCGCACCAGCTGAGCGTGTTGCCCTTAAGAATCTTCAAGACAATCATCGGTCAATAAGAATGCGGCTAAGGGAGCGGCCACTGTGATTCACACTAGAGAACAATATTTTACATAAGCTGAATGTATCCTACGTCTGACCTCTTCGTACCCTTTAAAGATGACAACATCATGCTCGTTTGTAATAAATTTTTAGGTAAGGTCATCAAACAAATACTTTCTAATCCTCAAACTTTCAAGTATATCTATTTATAACCATCTTTCAAAGATTGATAAGGACTACACCAATCAACCTGGAAGACCCATAATATCAGGAATGAATTCCCTAAAAAATCCGCTGTCTAACTACATTAATATTTATTTTTACTAAAATTGATTGATACTTAAAAGGTTCTGCTGAACCATTCCGCCTAAAATTATGGAATGGAAATATAAGGCCACATTAGGCATCACATCCCATTATTCAAACATCCCTTATAACTCAGGTTTTTCAGCAGTTAAAAAAGTTCTTAAACAACTTCTCTTTACCCAGTTTGCAAAAGTAATGTATTCTATATGGAATCCACTTTATCTTTACCCATAAATACTTTAAATTTAAAGAGGACCTATCACTTCCAGGAAAACCTTATGACTTAACAGTAGACCAGACTATAATAACCTTGTCAAATATGTTAATTAAGAAAATGAAAGCTTCTTACCTGTAATTTATTAACTCGGCTGTAAATTTTTCTTCAAAATGGACTTTTATTGCAGGGAAATAAATATACAAACAAAAACGCAACAGTCCTAGGAAAAAAAAGCATAAAATATAAAGGTGGATCCAACCTGAAAAACTGCAGAGAGGACCAAGGAGTTGGAAAGAGTGTCCAGCAGGCAGGAAACAAACAGGAGTCCAGGGGGCCAGAGAACTGTTCAGGAAAAACCATGCACAACAAAAACTCAGGCACTGATGGAAACAATAGCCAGGGCTAAATAGTTCCCCCAGTTAGAGTGCTTAAGAGCAGCTGTGCTATTTGAAGCCAATCGCTTAACGGTTACCCTGCTGGGAGGCACAGAAAGCACTTGACTATCCACAGCACAGCTGCTGCCAGGGTCAAATGGCAAGTTGCAGCACAATTTTTATATATATATACTCCTGCCACGGATCTGTTAATTTTTTTCTTTCTTTTTAATCGATACAAAAGATATGCCAAAAATATGCATATATAGCACAATAGAAACTTTTAAAAATATATAGATAGGTAACCGTTAAGGTTTAAGTACAAAGTCCACCTTTCAGTCCATGCGACTTATTCAACAAGCTGAACCTGTTGTTCCTTTGAGCGTTTTAGCCTCCATCACCTCCCCGGGGCTCGTTTTGCACCTGCTACGTTTCAGGGTCCGCCCCCTTTGTCAAGCATGCTATAATCCTATAACAGCCACTTTATGGTAACTGGGGAAGAATTACTAACTGAGTGAGACTACGGTTATGAAGTTGCAGCACAATGCCAGGTGGATCATGACTGTGCCCTCTCTACTATGAGGGACGTTTGGACCCTCAACATGCACTGCTGAGCCCTGATCCGCAGCAGGCATGGCACTGGAGCTTGGATCCGCAGCGGGCGTGGCACTGGACCCCGGACAGATGGGCGTGGCACTGGGCCCCGGACAGACAGGTGTGGCACTGAGCCCCGGACAGACAGGTGTTGCACTGGATCCGGATCTGCAGACAAAATATTTGCTGCAGCTATCCTGAAGGACTCAGCTGTTGCCCAAAGAAATTCAGCCAGGTTAAACAGTTCAGCAGTCAAAACCAAGACAAGGCTTACATATCATAGTTCTATGGGTGGGCCTGAGGTTATGTAATGTTTTCTTCGAAAATGGAATTTATTGGAGAGAAATAAATATACAAACAAAAGTGCAACAGTCCAAGGAAAAAAACATAAAATATGAAGGTAGATCCAAGGGGACATAAGGGAACCTGAAAAACTGCAGAGGGAACCATGGAGCAGGAATGAGTGTCCAGGCAAGATTTAAAGGGGTTATCTCACTACAATTATTCACCCTAACCGGTTTAATCGGTTTCATTTTTGAATTCAGTATTTACTGGCTTTACTGGATTCTACTGGCCTGCAGTAATGAGCTGGTGAGAACACCAGGTCTGTAGCTATAGTGACCAGCACTGGCAGCCTATCAGGAGAGATTGGACAGGTCTGTAGCTATAGCGACCTGAGGAGCTGATGTAGCCCACACAAGAGGGGATATCTAGGAATAGGTAGGACACTGTTAATGGACACATATTGCAAAGTGAATTGATTTTGCAAGATCTTTATCATAAAAATAAATCCTTGTAATGAGACAACCCCTTTAAGGACAGATGTCCAGCAGGTAAGAAACAAACAGAAACCCAGATGACTGGAGAACTATGCAACAACAACCATACACTACAAAAAACTCAGGCACTGAGGGAAACCATAGCCAGGGCTACATAGTTCCTCCACTCAGGGTAAATCAGAGCAGCTGTACTAATTGAAGCCAAGCGCTTAATGGTTGCCCTTCTGGAAGGCACAGAAAGCACTTGACTATCCACCGCACAGCTGCTGCCAGGTTCAAGTGACAAGTTACAGCAAGATGCCAGGCGGATCATGACATCAGCTTTGGCCCTTTAAGAAAGGAGACTGCTCACAGGCAACATGATAGATCTATATGTTGACAGTTCTGTAAGACTTCCTGCTTCTAAATGGGTAGACTTCACTGTGAAGCGGCATGTGAATACAGAGGAGATTTTTGCTGTTATCTTCATGCTGGATGTTATTACACTAGCAGCGATATAAGAAGGATTTCTGCATGTTATGGTGCAGGTGGGGGAGGCTGGATGCAGAAGCAACACAGGTAAAGCTTATCATACCTATGTCCTCAATGTGCTGTGCAGTGCACATCTTGCGCAATGTATGCCATCCTTGAACAACAGTTTGAGGGTGCATACTGCTGTGTGAGAAGTGTGCACACTGCACATTTATAAGCTCGGATCCTGGATCTAAATGAGCAAGTGACAACTTGGAAGCGAGTTTGCTGCTCACTGAGCAATCACTCGCAGGTGTAGATGCTGGGGAGGATGGCAGCATAGAGGTGCAGGAATATGAGTCAGCTAGCTGTGTAACAGTTAGAAAGAAGGGTAGAGGGAAGAGTGTCAGGGAGGCTAGTCCTGAACTGGCACAGCAAATTTGCAAGTTGGGAAATGAGGGGGGGAGGGGATGCCAGCTCAGACGTAGCATTGCTGCAGCAAGACACTACCCCTGTCTGCTCCAGTAACATGGGTAATAGGAGTGCAGAGCAGGCTAGACAGGTGCTAGTAGTTGGGGACTCCATTATTAGGGGAAAAGACACAA
The DNA here is from genome assembly GCA_025379985.1 of Phyllomedusa bahiana. Taxonomy (NCBI): domain Eukaryota; kingdom Metazoa; phylum Chordata; class Amphibia; order Anura; family Hylidae; genus Phyllomedusa; species Phyllomedusa bahiana. Next base: position 21,530 of record JAODAL010053283.1, on the reverse strand, counting down.
AGACCTGGATCGTCGAACAATATGTTGTGTACCTGGGGCCCGAGTTCGACATATTGCGGATCAGGTTGACAGATTGTTGGGTGGGGCTGGTGAAAATCCAGCTGTCATGGTGCACATTGGCACCAATGACAAAGTTAGAGGTAGGTGGAGTGTCCTTAAAAACGATTTCAGGGACTTAGGCCAAAAGCTCAAGGCAAGGACCTTCAGGGTAATATTTTCAGAAATATTACCTGTTCCACGGGCCACACCAGAGAGGCAGCGGGAGATTAGAGAGGTGAATAAATGGCTCAAAAAAGACAGATTTGGGTTTTTGGACAACTGGGCTGACTTCTGTCTTGGCTACAGACTCTATGCTAGGGACAGGCTGCACCTAAATGGGGAGGCTGCAGACGTATTGGTTGACAAAATGGCCAGGAAGTTGAAGGAATATTTAAACTAGGGACTGGGGGAGAGGGTAACCACAAAGATAATGTGCCAGATAGTGAAGATAGAGAGCTTGGAATTAGGAATAAAACAGGGGGTGGAGTGGAGGGAGGGGGTGTAGCAATAGTTAAAAAGAACAGGGAGAAAGGAATAAAAACGGAAAAATCTCTAAACTCTACGACTGGGCTGTTAACTTACAGGGTTACAGTCTATTTAGAAGAGATCGTAAACAACGGAAGGGGGGAGGTGTATGTCTCTATGTAAAATCCTGTCTGAAGCCAACACTGCGAGAAGATATAGATACAGGTAATGAACATGTGGACTCATTATGGGTAAATATACATGGGGGTAACAACAATAATATAATCCTAATAGTATATAATCCTGTTATAATATAACAGAACCCATAGAAGATGTACTCCTCGGGCAAATAGATGAGGCAGCTAATCAGAATGAGGTTGTTATTATGGGCGGCTTTAACTACCCAGACATAAATTAGGAAACTGAAATCTGTAGCTCTCATAAAGGAAACAGTTTTTTTGTCAATAACTAATGATAATTACCTTTCCCAAATGGTGTAGGAACCGACTAGAGGAAAGGCCCTTCTAGATTTAATAAGCACTAATAGACATGACAGAGTAACAAAGGTTCAGATTGGGGGGCATCTAGGAAATAGTGACCATAATATAATTAATTTCAATTTATCCTTCAATAGAGTTTTTTTGTTAAGGAGCCACAAAAACACTGAATTTTAGGAAGGCTAATTTTATTCTGCTTAGGGAGGCCCTAAACCATATTGACTGGGACAATGTGTTTAAAAATAGCAGAACAAATAACAAATGGGATATGTTTAAAAACATCTTAGGTGCCCACTGTGAGAGGTACATACTTTTTGGTAATAAAATAATTAGAAACAGGAAAAACCCAATGTGGATCAACAGGGATGTAAAGGAGGCAATAAATAACAAAAAGAAAGCTTTTCAACTACTAAAACAGGAGGGCAGTGAAGAGGCACCAAAAAGCTATAAGGAAAAAATAAAATATGTAAAATAATGATAAAGGCAGCAAAGCTGGAGACAAAAAATATTTTGGGGTTACTTTTACTTTCTATGGCAATATGTCTTTCTAACTATATAAATAGTAAAAAGATTAAAACAGAAAATATTGGCCCTTTGAAAAGTACTGAGGGAGACACTGTAGAGGGCAATGAGAAAAAAACAAACCTATTAAACAATTTTTTCTCCATTGTACTTACCAAGAAGGATGACCTTCCTGTTGATGAGCAGAGGGATGAGGTAAACTCCAACTTAAATGTTTCTTGTCTAACCCAGGAAGAAGTGCAGCTGCATCTTAAGAAGATTAAAATAGACAAATCCCCAGGTCCTGATGGTATACACCCATGTGTCTTAAGGGAGCTAAGTGATGTCATAGATAGGCCCCTATTCGTAATATTTATGGACTGTCTAACAACAGAGTATGTCCCAAAGGATTGGCGCATAGCAAATGTGGTGCCAATATTAAAAAAAAAAAAACCTCTGTTGTGGGTAAAATGTTTGAAGGTTTTATCAGAGATGCTATCCTGGACTGTCTCACTGAAAATAAATGTATAACGCCGTTCCAGCATGGGTTTATGAAGCATTGGTCTTGTCAAACTAATCTCATCAGCTTCTATGAGGAAGTTAGTTCTAGACTGGATCGGGTGAGACACTGGTTGTCCTATATCTATATTTTTCTAAAGCATTTGATACTGTGCCACATAAAAGGTTGGTTAGTAAAATGAGATTGCTTGGATTGGGGGATAATGTGTGCAAGTGGGTAATTAACTGGCTCAGAGATAGAAAACAAATTATGGTAATAAACGATACATACTCAGACTGGATCCCTGTTACTAGTGGGGTACCACAGGGGTCAGTATTGGGCCCTATCCTCTAACATTTTCATTAATGATCTTACACATGGATTGCACAGTAGAATTTCTATCTTTGCAGATGATACTAAGCTCTGTAAAGTAATCAACAACATAGAGGATAATGTGTTATTACAAAGGGATCTGGATATGTTGAAGGCCTAGGCAGAGAAATGGCAGATGAGGTTTAACACAGATACATGCAAGGTTATGTACATAGGGAGGAAAAATCCATTCCATGATTACATGTTAAATGGAAAAATGCTGGGAAAAAGTGGGAATCCTGGTGGACAGTAAACTTAACTGTAGCAGCCAGTGTCAGGCAGCAGCTGCCAAGGCAAATAGGATTATGGGGTGTATTAAAAGGGGCATAGATGCACATGATGAGAACATTATTCTCCCATTATACAAGTCACTGGTTAGATCACACATGGAATATTGTGTACAGTTTTGGGCACCAGTGCACAGGAGAGACATTGTAGAGCTTGAACAGGTAGAAAGGCGGGGAACAAAAATAATAAAAGGACTGGGTGGACTACAGTACACAGAAAGATTGGCAAGATTAGGGTTATTTAGTTTACAGAAAAGACAGCTTTGGGGGGACATAATAAATATGTTTAAATACATTAAAGGTCAATATAGAGATCTCTCTCAAGATTTATTTATACCCAAGACTGTATTAAGAACAAGGGGGTATCCTCTACGTCTTGAGGAATGAAAGTTTCTACATAAACATAGAAAGGGATTCAATACTGTAAGAGCAGTGAGACTGTGGAACTCTCTGTCAGAGGAAATTGTCATGGTGAATTCAATAACAGAGTTCAAAAAGGGTTTGGATGCATTTCTGGAGTGTAATAATATAACAAGTTATAGTGACTAGGATTCTGGAGAAGGGTCGTTGATCCAGGGATTTTTCCGATTGCCAAATTGGAGTCAGGAAGGATTTTTTTTCCCTCAAGTGAGGACAATTGGCTTCTACCTCACTGGGGTTTTTTGCCTTCCTCTGGATCATCACTTTAGCAAAATAGGCTGAACTGGATGGACGTCTTGTCTTTTTTCAGCCTTACAAACTATGTAACTATGTAAGTTTTAGGGTGCTTTCACAAGGTGTGTTTTTGATGCTTTTGTTTGGATGCGTTTTTTGTGCAGGAAGGCACCGCAATTAATGCTGTACATTGCTGCACAAAAAACGCATCCAAAAATACACATCAAAAACGCACCGTGTGAAATCACCCTAAGCCTTTGCATGCAAATGTATTTTTCTCCTTTAATCCCTTAACCTACAGGCCTGAAAAGGCCTTAATGACTAGCAATTATTTTTAGTTTTTGCCTCCCTGCATTTCAACTACCATAACTTTTTTTACTTTTTCAATGACACAGTTTTATGAAAACCTGTTTTGTGCAGAAGTTGTTGTACTTTTTGGGGGCATAGTTTGAGTTTACATATAAATTACTGCAGAATTTTTTATTATTTTTTTTTCACCATACACATTTCACACAAAATAACCTGTTAGATTGATTCTACAGATTATTACGGTTGTGTGGATACCTAATCTGTTTAGTTTTTTTTTTTTTTTTATCTCATTAAGGGATAACTATTGGGAGAACTATAAGGGAAAACGACTTTTTTACAATTAGTAATGTATTAGCATAATCAAAGGGCTAAGTGTCGGGGATCAGAGGCTTCCTCCGCTTCCCGGGGCTTACAGAGGCTGCTCTAGGAATAGAGTTGTTAAGTACAGTCCTGTTCCTAGCACAGCTGCAGAGCCGCAAGACTCCTGTTTCTGCAGCGACGTCTCTGAATGGAACTGCCTGCACCACCCAATGTTTATAGTCAGTGGGCGGTCGTTAAGGAATTAAGAGAACTGCAAAATACACCAATTAACTGTAATAATAATTTATAAGTAAAACAGGTGAATCAAATTACCCCTTGCACTCTATGGACCAACAAATCCCATGAATCCTGGCCAGATCTGAGCATAAGGCCCCATTTACCATTCAGATACTGTATACTTCCAATCGAGAAGCAGCCATGAAAACATTTTCCCAAGAAAAGAGAAGCCACATCATCGAGCTCATAGATAGTCTCTTGGCCAAGAAAATTGGCAATCTGGATTATAACGATGCGATGACAGCTGGAAGAATAAATCCATTCATTCCAAAGCCAAGAGGTGGACATCCAGGTAAAATATCGGAGTCAGCATGTTGGCTCATCACAAGGTCTATCAGTTCTGGTACAACAAACACGGCAGTGGAGGTGGCTTGTATGCTTCATAATAGTAAGATCACAGATGTCCATGCAAGCACAATGTGAAATTAATTTCACAAGCCTGGAATGGTGGCCCAATATAAGGTAAAAAAAAAAAAAAGTCTCAACTTCAATATCATCATTGGCTCGTGTTTTTTTTTTACAAAAAAGTATGAAAAGTGGAAAGTACACGTTTGGAAACAGGTAATTTGAAGTGATGAGATGAAAGTCAATAGATTGGCCTCTGATGGATGCAAATGGGTCTGGAAGAGTCAAGGGAAATGGAGGCTAATGGATTGAGAAATTGAAGAAAAAATGTCAAGTTCAGTGGAGGAAACCTGATGACATAAGGTTGTTTCACAGCCAAAGGTGTTAGATACTTGACCAGGATTGATAGTGGTCTCAATGCTGAGCTATATGCGAATGTCCTACAAGATGAGTTACTTTGTACACTCTAGTACTATGGGTATTAAAGGACAACATAGTGTTCCTGGAGAAAAAAGACCCGAAGCATACGTCGAGATTGGCGAAGAAATGGTTCAATGACAATGAAGTAGAGTTGCTGGATTGGCCCCCACAGTCCTCAGACCTCAACCCAGTTGAACACTTATAGGTATAGTTGAAGAAAAACCTGTATTCATACCCATATGATTCGTCCAGTATGCACCAACATTTAGAACATGTAGAAGAGACCTGGGATCAGGTTTCAGTCGAGTCATGCCTGTATCTGATTGAGAGCATTCCCAGAAGGATTCAGACAGTGTTGAGTTACAAAATACTAATAAAAAATAAAACTTGAACTTTAGATTTTTTGAGAGCAAAACAGTAACAATGCAGTTAGATGACAAGAACCTGCATAACTAAGCATATGATAAATAGTTGTAAGTCAAATTGATGTATGAGATATCCAGGATGATTGTCTACAAAATGATGGTAGTTTCATGTTCAAAGCTGTAGTGGATGGTAACATATGGAGCATGAAAGTCAAAAGTTGTAAACCTTTTTACCCTTTTGCTTGGCACTGTAAAAGTCAGAAGGACTCCTATAGGTACGCATTTCCTTTCCAGTTATGTAAACCTTTTATTGTGCATTTTTGAGACCACCAACATTTCCAATTCCTGTATTACGACCACCTTTTTTTTCATATGGAATTGCATTGAAAAAAACGTTACTGTTTTCAAAACTTTTCTAAACAGCAATAATTTAGAAATTTAGCTATTAGGGAAACTAACTGCAGAATCCATAGACTACCCATATTTTGAAATGTCTGTTATTGGTAAAAATATTGTTACAAAAACACATTTAAAAAGTCAATAGTAATTGTTTTCTTAATGTCAAAAGTTCCCGTAATAAGAAAGACTATAGCCTCAAGAGAAAATGGAAGAATTGTACGTCCAAGTAAGACTATAGCTTCCAGCATCAGGTGTTAACTAAAAGGTTTAAAGAAAAACTCTTTGAACCACTATGACTCATTAATGAGAGCAACTGTAATTGCTTGGAAGACTTTTGTGCACCCTTATGGCTCAAAGGGGATGAGAATACTTGGTCTCCTGTTATCCCTTTCTGGTGCAATTGAAAACCACCCAAGCTAATAGATATGTCAGTTTGTTTTTGGCCTTCCAAAGGGGTAAAATATCTCATGCAACTGTACAGGGACGGTATGTTCTTGACCTTTTCAGAACAACAGTTTAATCCACTGAGAGGATCTCTCTTTCGCCATTTGCAATAGTGCCATGCCTGCACGACCCAGTTTGGTATAGTTGGAGGGACCATGCACCATGCAATGTGGATTGATCTAGTCTATGCTTATAACAGCTACATTAAAAAAAGGTGATATATATATATATATATATATATAGCCATTATGGATTCCCAGGCTTCCCTGTTTGCAGCTTCTTTGGAAAAGTGGCAGAGAGATATCCCATCTCTATCTGATGATGCGCTTTCTGGGTTATCTTCCTGGCGATCTACCATTTTTTTTTAGCACCAGAGACCAGTTCATTCAGGTTACTTGGCTTCATAGTCAATTTTACACTGGTTAGGCGACAACAGATGCATTGTCTATCCTCTATCAGTTGTACTAGATGTCAAGTGGAACAGGGAATATTGTTTCACATGGTGTGGGAGTGCCTGTGTTCTCCTAAAATGCAATTTACTTCAAAGATACCTTCCTTTGAACAACGAAAGCAATTAGTCAATACAAATCTTCCCCATTACAGAGTTATGTACACAGCTAGAGGTATCCTTAAGCATTTATTTATGGAATGGAGTAAGTGGCTTCTTGCACAGATTGTTTGATAAGCTAGAATAAGGAGGTAGTGGACTAGGGGCAGTGTGTATGTATTGTATCATTGTAGACAAGTCTGTTTCCTCCCTTTATTGGAACAGTTCTAAAACTACTTTCTTATTCCTTTCTTTATGATGATTGGTAGAGATGAGCGAATTTCTCAAAAATTAGTTTAGTTCTGAATATATTTCCGATGAATCTCATTAAAAAACAGCAATTTCCTGGCTGCAGAGATTCTGTATGTTGTTGTAGAACATTGTGCCATGCAGAAATATGCATAGGGAGCATGGTTTGGTAATGAAAAAACAATGCTGTGATTTAGTATAACATGCAGATGACAGGTGCTGCTCTTAGAATCGCTTCACACTTCACTTATTGTTCCCTGCGCCAAAGAGTTACTTTTTTCACTTTATAAGGTGAAACACCTTTGAAATACAGTTTGCGTATTTGTCATATACACACCTCTCCATAAGAGGCAGGTTATTTTGGGATATTGTTCTCTGCGCCAAACATTAAATTTGTGACACTTATTTGTCTAAAAGAAATAACTTGAAATACAGCTTGTGTATTTGTCATATATAGAGATGAGTGAATTTCTCAAAAATCAAATCGCATTGAAAAACAGCTATTTCCTGGCTGCAGAGAGCCTGTATGGTGTTGTAGAACATTATGACATGCAGAAATATGAATAGGGAGCATGGTTTGGTATTGAAACAATGCTGTGATTTAGTATGACACGCAGATGACAGGCGGCGCTCTTCAAATTACACAGTGTGAAGGTGGCAGCTGCAGCAGCATCAGGTCGGAGAGTGGCACAATTACATAATTTTGAGGTGGCGGCAGCTAGGTGACATAATGAGGAGGTGACGGCAGCAGCAGCATTATGCCAGAGTGGGGACATAGCTATGGTGTCTTAGCCTGGAGGTGACAGCAGCAGCAGCAGCATGAGGTGATCTGAGTGGTGAGGTGGCAGCAGCATCAGAACTCTACATAACGGCCCAGTAAACAGTGGGGAGGTGTGTGGCAATATCAGTCCCTGGTAAAGATGGTGGGTGGTAAAAGGAGCAGCTGGCAGCATATGTGTGGCATCAGGCGGGTGGCAGCATCAGAATAGTAGCTGAGGCAGGTAGCCAGAAGAATCCAGACTCATTTGTCAAAGTTTGGCGGCATGTCTGATCTAATCTGATGCACCAGGCATTGGTGTGTGGAAATCCTGTCTGATCCACGCCTGATTCATCTTGACAAAGTTTAGTCTCACCACATTTGAGGTGGACAAGCGAGTTTTCCTTGGGGTAACTATGGCCCCCGCTGCACTGAACACCCGCTCTGATGCCACTCTACTGGCCGGGCAGGACAGCTTCTCCAGTTCCACCTCGGCAAGTTGCGGCCACACATCCAGTTTGGCTGCCCAGTAGTCCAGCGGATCTTCAGTGTGGAGTGGCAGGGTGCTGTCCAAGTAGGCCGCCACCTGCTGGTTCAGGGTCTCCAGGTGCTGATGCTGCTGTTGGGGAGTACCTTCCTCACTAGGCAGGGGAAGAAAGCTGCTCATCAATGACTCCAGACTCAGGTTGCTTCTGACGGAGCTGGTACTGCTCCTACCCTCCCACGCCCCACAGCAGCCGTGGCAGTGGTACGTGAGCATTGAGGAACCGCCTGGTCACACCTGCTAGAGGATGGACGATGGTGCAGATACAATGCAATACACCCCGAGGGGAAAGCGGGCTCACCTTAGATCTTCTGGCTATCCGTGTGGTAGAATCATTCGCTAGTGTTCATTCAGCAGGGCCAGGGCAAAACTGCAGCTCCACAGTCTAAGACGCTCACGTCCGGTGTAATCACCTGCACTCGCTCAGCTGAGCGGCTAGCTCGGCGAAAAACTCCCAAATGGGGTCGGCCGCTTCTGCACTGGTGAATGAGTAGCCCTTTATTTAAATAAAACTTTTACAGGCAGCGGTAACACCACGACAGAAGAAAGGCTGATAACAGCCGACGCGTTTCAGGCTACAATAGCCCTTGTTCACGGCTAGTGAAACAGTGATACATGCATTGTTTAAAAACATGTTAAAAACCAATCAGCTATTTTCATTGATTATGACGCTAACCTAGACGTCATATCCCCCCGGATGGGTATTTTATACACATACACGGCAAACCAATACATACAATCTATATAAACATATCAATGTATCAAAAATAGATCACTTCTATAGTTCAAACCGTGTGGTGTTCTAGTATTTAGTTTAAAATCCAAAAAGCTTCTCTTTGTCTTATTTACCTATAGGTTTCTCTATGGCTTCAATTGCATAAAAATTTAAGATTTGTTACGTCTCCATAGGTTTGAATAAAATGTTTGGCGGCTCCTGAGATTTGGGCCCTATAGATTTTTTGATGCTACTAAGGTGTTCACTAATTCTTATTTTCAATTTACGAAACAGTACTACCAACGTATTTCATATTGCATAACGTACATTCGATACATATTTTTAACATGGTGGCTATCGCAGTTAGGGAACTGTTAAATTTAGTGTAACTTTTTTTCTCATTGGTGTCACTAATGATTTTTGTTTTTTTACATATTTTACACATATTGCAACGTATTCCAAACCACATGAAAAATAGCCTTTGAGAAAAAAGCCATTGTTTTTAAATGTATTCTCAATTGGTAATACCTGGGGGAAATTGTGTCACCTATTGTTTTACCTCGCTTTGGTACACACATGACTCCATTATCTAATATTTTACTTAGAATAGGGTCCTGGCGTAAAATATTTACGTTTTTATAAAAGATAGATTTAATTTCTTTAAAATTTCTACTGTACCCTGTCGAGAATATAAGTTTGTGTTGTATAGTTCTGTTCGTTCCATGTGATTTAATATTGTCATAATTTAGCAGTTGTAATTGTGATCTTGTCTTAATTTTGTTTTTTGCTGTGTTTAGGCTGATATTGTTGTAACCCCTTTGAGACAACCTTCGGTCTATTTCTTTTTCTGCTCTTAGATAATCAGTCTCCAAAGTGCAGGTGCGTTTTGCCCTGATATATTCACCATATGGTATAGCCGCTATGGTTTTAGGCGAATGGCAACTATTGGCCCTCAATATCGAGTTTCCTGCACCCGGTTTACGATATTGTGTGGTAATCACCTTGCCTAGTTCTAAATCACCTTTTAATAGTATATCCAAAAATGGCAGGCTTTCCCTATTCCATATACAAGTAAACCGGAGATTGAAAGGATTAGAATTAATATATTCCAAAAATGGTTGTATGAGCGCTACATCGCGACCCCATATAATCAAGAGGTCGTCGATGTAGCGCCCATACCACAAAATGCATTCCAAATATGGATTACTGCAATTTTTAGTAAACTTGGTGTTCCCACCATGACATAAGTAGATTGGCCAATGAAGGAGAAGAAGTGGCTCCCATCGGGGCTCCCACGAGTTGCAGGTAATAAACATCCTGGAATTTAAAATAGTTGTTCTTAAGTAGATAATCTATGGCCATCAATAAAAATTCCTGCAATTCTCTGTGGTAGCCACTATAATTCTTTAAAAAGAAGGACACTGCCATAATGACAAAATCATGTGGCAAACTAGAATATAGGCTTATCACATCGCAGCCAATCCACGTATGTTCGCTAGTCCATTTTTTATCTACCATTACTTTGAGGACCTCTTTTGAGTCTTTAATATAACCTGGTCTACTTTGTACCAATGGCTGTAGATGTTTATCGACCCAGATACTTAATCTCTCACTTAGGGATCCAATGCCAGATATAATAGGGCGGAGGCTAGGTGGAAATATGCCTTTATGGATTTTTGGGGCCCCATGGAATATAGGTATAGTTGGATCTTGTACCATAAGATATTGTTTTTGTTTTAAGGTTATGGCCCCCAGGCTGGTTCCCTCATCCAATAATTTCTCCAGTTTATATTTGAGTTGTTCAGTAGGATCTTCATTTAGTTTTCTATAAGTTATATGGTCCTGTAATACTTGCTCTACCTGCCTCAAATATAAATTTTTATCCATTAAGACCGTGGCACCCCCCTTATCAGCTTTTTTTATCACAAAATTAGTGTTGTCTTTCAACTGTTTTAATGCTGTTATTTGGCTCCAGGTAAGATTACTACATTTTTTTAAAATACCACTATTCTTTTTTTGTAGTGAGAGGAGGTCTCGTTCCATAGTACTCTGAAAAATGGGCTATGCTGGTACTCTATCTTTAATCGGATAAAACTCCGGATTGGATGTACTAAATTTTATACTATTTTGGACAACAATGTCATCAATCACATCCAATCCACTAGCTTCATTTTGCAATTCATGTAATGATTTTAAACTGACTTGTTCAAAGAATGATTTATCAACATATTCATTAAATGCTTGTAAATTATCAATAGTGGTGTTAACAGTTTCTGTCTGTTGTTCCTCATTATAAAAATGTTTTTTGACAGTAACTAATCTAACAAATTTATTGAGATCAAGCATAGTGTGAAACAAATCAAAATCTGATGACGGTACAAAATTTAACCCTCGTTCCAATATTTGCATTTGTTGTGCAGTCAGTATAGTAGGGGTCAAAACTACCACTTGGACATTATCTATTATTTTTTCCTGGTGTAAGTCCTTTTCGGTGTCCTCGGCATTCTTGTTGTTTTGTTTTTTCCTCCTGTGTCTTCTTGTTGGACAACCCCGTTTTTTGAGGGGTTAATGTGTTGAGATGCATCTTGTGTCAATTCAACATCTCCGTCACCTATATCAGAGTCAGTATTATCCATATTTTCCACATCTGAAAAACTAACTGATCTATTTTCCCGTCTGCGCCAGCGTTTTTTTGAGTATAGATCTGGGTGTATACATTTGTCTCTCCTGGGACCAAATATAAACTCTGTTGTTCTTATAGTCCTCATTGTCCCTTGAAAATTTTTTCTTTTTATTTTCCATAAAAATGTTTTCTAGTTTGTTTATATTCTCCTTGACTTATTATTCAATTTATCATATTTTTTTGTCAGTTTTGTAGGTTTCCAGTTTCACCTCCAGTGAAGTTATCTGTACCTCTATTTCCGATAATTTATCTGCTTCATATTGTACTATGAGATCAATAAGTGCCAAGGAACAATCAGTGAGGATGTTGTTCCATTTATCTACAAAGTCCTCTGTGGCATTAAAAGAAGGAAACTTTTTTATACGCAATCCTCTGGGAATGATTTTTCTTTCCCCATAGGTTTTTAAAGTTTGGTGGTCCCACCAGAGTTTTAATTCTTTGGTCTTAGTTTTTTCAAAGTCTTGGAAGGTCTGTACAAGATCTTTATTATCAGTGTCAGAAATCCCTCCTGCATCAAACACCTGCGCCAATTTAGCCAAGCGCTCAGATGACATAGCCGGGTGTTGTATATAGAAAAATACGGAGACAAGGCAAGGCAAAAATGGGGGATATCTTATAGCGTGTGTGTAAACCGCTGCTGAGCTGTAATCATATAAGTATTCAGCGAAATGACAGAATCCATAAAATATCAATCCATAACCGGTATGCCTCTAAAGTAGAGTCCCATACGAGCTTCAATGCTGTGGGAATGCAATAAAACCCGAGGGGAAAGCGGGCTCACCTTAGATCTTTGGCTAAACCGTGTGGGAGAATCATTCGCTAGTGTTTCATTCAGCAGGGCCAGGACAAAACTGCAGCTCCACAGTATAAGACGCTCACGTCCGGTGTAATCACCTGCACTCGCTCACTGAGCGGCTAGCTCGGCGAAAAAAACTCCCAATGTCCGGCGCTTCTGCACTGGTGAATGAGTAAAACTTTATTTCATAAAACTTTTACAGCAGCGGTAAAAACACGACAGAAAAAGGTGATAAAAGCCGACGCGTTTCAGGCTACAATAGCCCTTGTTCACGGCTAGTAAAAAAACAGGGGTTTACATGAAATTGTTTAAAAACATTTTTAAAAAACCAATCAGAAAATTTTCTTTGATTATGACGCTTTTCCGAATTCAAAACCCCCCCCGGATGGGTATTTTATAAATACAGGGCAAACCAATCATAAAAATCTTATAAACATATCAATGAATCAAAAATAGATCATTTCCTTTGGTTAAAACCCGTTTGGTGTTCAAAGTATTTAGTTTTAAAAAAATCCAAAAAAGCTTCTCTTTTTTTTTAAATTTTTCCTATCCAATTGCCCTCCCGGGGAAATGGGGTTTTCCCCAAATGGCTTAAATTTGCATAGAATTTAAGTTTTGTTACGTTCCCATGAGGGTTTTTTGAATAAAATTTTTTGGGCCCTTCCTGAGATTTGGGGCCTTTAGTTTTTTTTGAGGGCTAAAAAGGGGTTCACAAATTTCTTATTTTAAATTTTACTTACAGAAAAATTTACAAACGTTTTTTCATATTGCATAACGTCCCATTCAAAAAAAACAATTTTAATGGGGGCTTTTTCGGATTTTTTGGAAAACTGTTAAATTATTTGTAAATTTTTTCCCTCCATTGGTGTAAACAAAATTACTTTTTTTTTTTAACAAAATTTAAACCAATATTGAAACCCGTATTCCACCACATAAAAATATTTTTTTGAGAGAAACCCTTTTTCTTATATGTTTTCTAATTTTTTAATCCCCTTGGGGAAATTGTGTCACCTATTTTTTAACCTCGCTTTGGTACACCCCTAACTCCTTTATCTAATATTTTATTAGAATAGGGTCCTGGCTTTAAAATTTTTTCGTTTTTGAAAAAAGATAGTTTTAATTTTTTAAAAATTTTCCCCTGTCCCCCCTTGTCGAAAAATATAAGTTTGTTTTTGTAAAGTTCTTTTTCTTTTCCATGTGATTTAATATTGTCTTTAATTTAGCATTTGGTAATTGTGTTTCCTTTTTCCTTTAATTTTGTTTTTTGCTTTTCCCAATGGGAAAGGGGCCCAAAATGACAAACAAAAAGGAAAATCGCTACTTGAGTTTGTCCTCCCTTCTCGGCAGGTGAGAAAAAGGACCCCATTTTGGCCCGGGTTAAAAAGTTTTTGGGTTTCCAAGGAGGGAAGAGACCCAAGAAGTCATTCCCTTCTGGGGGGTTGACAAACCCTGTTGGGAAACCCAAACCCAAAAAATTTGGGCATTCAGGGGGCCTTTATTTTTAATGAAAAGTGACTTTTAAGGGGCTCCCTACCCCCAAAAATCCTCCCCCCAGTAAATGCCCCCGATTGTGTCGGGCACTCCCCACATCTTAAAACAGGTGGAAACGTACTTTAAAGCCAAAGGTTGGGGAAAAGGCCCCCTTTTTCCCTGCCCAAGGGAAAGGTGGGCTTGGCCGGTTTGAAAAGGAAAAGGGTTTAAAAAGTGCTTTTCCAAAAAGTTTAAACCTGGACATTTTTAGGAATTTGTTTGCAAAATTGGGTTGGGAAAGACTTAGGGGAACCATTTGAAAACCCCAGTTTAAAAAACCCCGTGCGTATGGGGAGCGCATCCCCCCTAAACAACCCTCTTTGGGAAGCCCGACCACCTTTTTCCCAAATTGCCCTGTCCCATGGTTCCTTTTTTTTCGACATCAAAGGGGGGGAAAACCAGGAATCGATTTGGGTCTTTCAGGGACGCTGAGCAGTTTCTCCTTTTAAACTTCGTTGGGTCCCCCCCAAAACCAGGTGTTGAACTTGCGGGGACACCCCCCCGTGCCCTGCAAATGGGGTATGCTGGAGGACACAAAAGGACTTGTCACTGCTTTTGGGAAATTGAGGGGGTTGGAAGAGGAGGGGCGGACTTTGGGCCCGCTGGATCAGCATTTTTGAAAAAATTTGTGGAGGAAAAGGGGCTTTCTTCGGTCCAAGTTGGGGTTTGGGGGTGGGCCCCAGAAAAAACATTAAACCAAATTGGGGCCCCATAAAGGAAAATTGTACTTCCCCTGACCGAAAGTTTTAAACAGTTTCCACCCTTCCCCGCACTGCAGTGACTTTTGGAAAAAACCCCGAAAGGCTCAAGAACAAAGGCCCACCTTTTTTTTCTACTTTTTTTGTGAGGGCTGGTTTAACTTTTTTTTTCCCAAAAAAAAATTGTTTGGTTGGGGAATTTTCCCCCTTGGTTTCGGCACAAAGCCATCTTTCTCCTTTTGGTGGAGAGCCCAAACCACTTTAAAAGGGGAGGGACTCCCTTTTTCCCCCCAATTTTTGGGGACGGGACCCACAGCCCAGCTTTTTTCCCCCATGGGGGATGGGGGAAAACTTTATAGTGTCTTTTGGCAAATCCCCCTTGGGTAAAAGGGATTTGCTGGGGAAATTAAAAGGGGTTTGGGGTTCAAAAAATCGGAAACCGGTAGATGAGGGGAAAAGCGGGACGCTCCCTTTGGCGGGGTTGGGGGTACCCTTGGGAATTTCCCCAAAAAGGGGGAATGCGCCCACTGGGTGTGCTCCCTTGTCGCCCCCAAGGGAAGGGGAACCCCCACACAACAAAATTTGGGGGGTTTGGGGTGGGGGGGGGGGGTGCGGGGGGGGGGGGGGGAAAACTGGAGGTCCCTAAAAAACCCAAATTAAACCGGGGTGCAAACTTTTGGCCCCGGGGGAAAAACGTTTCACTTTCTCCCCCAACAGATTCTACATTTTCCCATGTTTCCCGGGCCTCTTTTTGTCTTGGAAAAAAAAAATTTTAAAAAACACCGTTTGAGAAAAGGTAAATTTTAAACCCCAACCGCCCGCACTGACGGGATTTGCTACCGCTTTTGGGCCTCGGCCCCCCTGCCCCGGGGCTTTTTTTTCTGGCCCTGGGGGGCCCCTGCAAAGCGGGGGGCCCTACCCTTTTTGGCCTTTTGGCCCTTCCCAAACCCTCGCACTGCTGCCACCCTGCTGACTCCCAGCCACACTGCCGACTTGCTGGCTGCGCCACTGCCTGACACGTAAGCTGCCGCCCTCTTCTCCTGACGACTATGATGATGAAGCCCTTGCTTCACCTGGCTCCCAAGTGTGATCAGCTACATTGTCATCGATTAGTGTTTGCCCATCACTGCTGTCCTCCTCAACGGTCTCAGTGTATAGAGCCTGACCGCTCACAACATAACCTCCCATGCCACTCTCCTCAGCACTACTTGCCCGCCTACTGCAAGAAGCAGCGGATGTCAACCGCACCTCTTTGCTGCCCAGTAGGTGCTCACTGTCCTCAAATAGTTCGTCCTCGCTGTATAGTGGCGCAGAGCCCACAGCACCTAGTAGTTCTCTGGCTGAGGGAACCAAACTGGACAGATGCGGGTTGAGGACAGGTGAGGGCCCCTGACCTGCTCCCGGGCCATGTCAACTAAGGGTTGTGTCTGACAAACCCACCAACTCTTGGCTGGGGTTGTCAGATGTCATCTGGGAGGAAGTGAATGACCTAGTCAACCATTCAAGAACCGTTGGCTTGTTGGTCAACACATGGCCTCTAGATGACACCGGTAGCTCAGGCCTAGCCGAGTGACTACTGCTGCGATGTCCCCTTACTGTGCTGCGACCTGTGCCTGCTCCAGGAACATTTGTCCCACTGCCCCTCCCATGTGAAAGGCCTGCCACCTCTCTGTCTGACATACTGTTTGATCAAAAAATTTACAATAAAACAAACTCTGTTTAATGTAGATGTGTTTATGACAAATACACACACTGAATTTCAAACAGAGTTCACCACAATAAGTGAAAAAATTAACTCTTTGGCACAGAGAGCAATATCCCAAAAGACTGAACTGGCTGTAATGGAGATGTGTGTATGTGAGAAATACACACACTGTATTTCAAAGATAGTTCACCACAATAAGTGAAAAAAGTAACTCTTTGTCACAGAGAGCAATATACCAAAATAAAAAATGCTGATTCAGGAACATGTGTGTATATGACACACACACTTTGTAGTTGTAAGGTATTTCACCCCGTAACCATAAAATCGTAAGTATTTGGTACCGAGTGCAGTCTAGTGCTGCTGTGGAGGGATCCGTGTACATAAGAGACACAGTGGCAAGTGGCAGAATGTAAAATGGCTGGCCTATTTATAGGGCTGTGACATCACAGAAGCTGGCTGGCTGCTGATTGGCTGCATGTGTGCACATGGCATTGAAGGCGTTCCTTTCTTTCTCCTATAGTTTTTTGTCCCATGTCACGCCACGTGCTTGTGGCCATTTTAGAATAAAACAATTCTTTACCACAAATTGCCAGGAAATTTGGCTTTGTTTAAAATCGAATTTTTCCTGAAATTCAAAACAAATTCCACTTCGACAGATTCGATTCGCTCATCCCTAATGATCGGGTATGTGCATATTAATCATTTATGTGATAATGCTTTATTTAGTCTCAAGCAATTGCTGATATGATCATATATTTAACCGAATTCACATGATGTAAGCTATTTTGGAAGTTATATATTGTTAATGACTATACAGATCTGTATGACTGTTTTTCTTTTTTGTTGCTTTTCTTGTGGTAGGTAACTGTGCTACCTGTAAGTTTTTGAAAATTGCAAAATGAAAACTTATAAAAAAAAAAGTTAAAAAAAACTGTACCTGGTATAAATTATCGAAGCAGTAAAGGATAGAGCAGGATAATTCACACAGTTTGATTGCTTTCAACAACAATCCAACTTCAGTCTCTCATCATCTGCAGTACAATAGCAGAATAATTTTATTACTGTCTGTAATTTCATTTCCGCCTGGAATGAGTCTTTGTAAATAATTCACAATAGTTAAAAAAAAAATGGTATATACTGTTAAATGATCCTTACCATAAGATCTTATTCCCAAAGAAACCAACTCTTATCTACAGGTGAATCAAAAATCTGAAAAGTTTCCTAGCATCTGGTAGACTTAGATAATACAGGGCCATTACTACCAAATTAGCAATCTCTCCCTCCCAAACAGTTGTTCCAAATATGGCAACCCTTCAGCAATAGTAATATTCAGTTTGTATATCCAGAACAAATACCATCACTTCATTTGGTCTAAACGAAATCCGTTGCATCTAAGTAGGCAAACAGCCAGGATCAAAGTTACATCCAATCCCAGCCGATAAAGGCAGATGCTGGCTGTAGCCCAAGGCTGACATTAAAACGGACTGGATGAATGGTCAGAAATTTCAGTTTATTTTTCTGTAATAAAAGTCCTATTGTCTTGGAGTTAGTCCATGCCTTACACTGGATTTCAGCCAAGGCTACCAAATCCTGTTCTGAACCAGTCCTAGGATACCTAAACCTAGTGTTGGCAAAGTATAAAATAAATCAGTAAATTAAAGTGATTGTCCAGTATTCACTTTGCTCTGCGCCTCCACTCTGCTGCGGCAGGGACGTCACCGCTGCGGTGGTCACGTCCATCTGCTTACGTCACCATTTGGAGTTGTTCACTTCCGAACATTGATGTAAATTAGCTGGAGATGATTACTCTAGCAGTGCTTTTTCTGGCCGGAAGAAGATCACAGTGAACGGAAGACCGAAAAGTCCCAGGCTGGGTTGGAGGAAGATGAGCATAGGTTGTTTTTCTTTTTAATGGGGCACCAGGAGCTTACTATTTTTTTTTATTTTGAATGTCTCTATTTTGTACACCATAAGTACATATGTTTAAGGATCAGAAACGGTGAAAACACCACCATAAACACCAAATCTGTTACGGCTATTCCAGTCCATTTCAGGCTCAAGGATTGACAGCTATGATTTGGTAAAACCTTTTTCAAAGCTAGTAAGCATCATAATTTTACACAGTATAGAACTAAGGGTCACATGTATGAAAACTGTCTAGGTGTAAGACTTTCTTTGTTGCCTGTATCTACCAATCAGAGCTCCCTTTTCGTTTTTTTCAGAGCACTATATGTAATGAAAAGGAAGCTCTGATTGGTTGCTATGGCCAACAAAGAAAGTCTTAGACCTAGACAGTTTTCACACATATGCCTCTAAATGTTAATAGGGTGGACTAAACATTCCTTGTCTCCACAGCACAGTCACATTGATCTGGCCATATGTCTTTTAATGATCATTTAGGTAATGATAGTAGATGCTCTAAGACAATCCTATAGCTTCCTATTCAGAAGTGAAAAAAATACCAATAGTTTAGCCATATATTCCAAGACCGAAATCCATAATATGAAAAATCTATTTGAATATGGTAGGGTATGTACGTAATATGACATCCTACATTATTAATCTTATTGGATGTCTCAAATTTCTACGGTGTGTGTTTCCTTTTTTAGGTCAAACCACAAGTTTCAGGGATAAGCGGTCACTGCCATAGATATTACTACAACATTATACACTGTAAACAATAAACAACACAAGCTGACCAAGACAAGGTTACCTAATCTGGCTTCCTCATCATGTTTTCAAAGATCCTTCTATTTCAGTGTTCCAGTGAGAAGAGGTCAGACAAGCAAGGTTTTCTTGAACTTTCCACAATCAAATGTCACTCTGCAGTTATTGGAGGGTTTCCAAGCATTATCCTCTCTTGGGGCCATTTTATAACAAGTTTTGATTGCAATTTGTACATGTGTAGGAGGCATGGTGATAAATCCCAGGTATCAAAAAAATTCCTGTACATGGATTTCCTTATTCAAAGAAGATTGCACCCAACCAGTTTCATTGTATAAGAGAGTTTCTTAGGAAATGACCCTGGTCCATAACTATGCACTAAAATATGGAAAATTATCAAAAAAAATAGGGAACCAAGCCAAAGGGAAAAAATTCTTTGATAACTGAGTAAAATTTTAAAAATGGTTTGAATCCCACCAAATTTTCAAGATAAAATTACTGTGAATGGATTTGGGTTGTCAAAAAGTGGGACTGGGGGAATTGGAAAAAGGGTTTTTTTGACATTTAATTTTTTTTCCATGCAGTGATCAAGATAGAAGTTTGTGCATTGTTATTTTGAAATTCGTCAAAAACTACCAAAAATGCATTTGCCTTAGACCCAATGATAAAAATTACCTTTTATTTATATTCAGTAAAAACACAAAAACACACCCTACAAAGTCCCTAATCCCAAAACTCCCTATCCAAAAAAATTCAGGGTAACCACCCCAATAAGGTTGACCCCAACAGTAACCTAGGCTGGGACCCCCCTTTATGTCTCCCCCTAAGCAGGCAACAGACAAAAAAAAAATACAAAAATGATATACATAGAGCATGGACAAATACAAGAATGCATGAGAGAAAACCAACAACACTTTACATATACTATAACCAAACAATGGTGGGTCAAAAAAATCAGGCCCATCCATCGATAAACGACGCGTTTCTCCCAAACAGTTGGGTCATCATGAAGACAAAAATGCTGCAGTTAGCCACAAGTAATACAAGTAGCCGCACATAGACAACAAATTCCCCAAAAAACAGATTTATGTCCCTTAGTATGCAATGATGTAGAATCCGTGAAATGATACCACAGTATATAGGATATGGAGATCCTCGCCCAAAAAAACGGACGCCCCAAATGATGATCTCTGCGAGTTTGGTTTGGGCATTTAATGTTTATCAATGGAGGGTCGTGATTTTTTTGACCCACCATTGTTTGGTTATAGTATATGTAAAGTGTTGTTGGTTTTTCTCTGCTTTCTTTTTTTTTGTCCTGCTCATGTAATCATTTTTTATTTTGTTTTGTCTGTTGCCTGCTTATTTTTGAGACTAACAAGGGTCCTCCCTAGGTTCCTTCAGGGGACCTTTAAATTTAAAGCGGTTACCTAATTTTTTTTGGTAC
Source organism: Phyllomedusa bahiana (assembly GCA_025379985.1). Taxonomy (NCBI): domain Eukaryota; kingdom Metazoa; phylum Chordata; class Amphibia; order Anura; family Hylidae; genus Phyllomedusa; species Phyllomedusa bahiana. The sequence goes on along the minus strand of JAODAL010053283.1, from coordinate 1,005 downwards.
GGTTTCGTATGGGATTTAAGGGCATTTGAAGGGGGGTGTTTTTTTCTTTTACTGCATATCAACAAAAGGTAATTTTTATCATGGGTCTGAGGTAAATGCATTTTTGGTCGTTTTTGCTTAATCTCTTGTGAATAGCTTTTATCTAGCATTGTGAATTTTGAGGTCTTGTCCTTTCCCCCTTTTTCTTTAGGGGTATGTGTTTTTTTTTTTTCTGAAGCTCAGGATGAATACCCCCTTCTAAGGAGGTTCCTGGCAAATTTTGAAATTAATGGGCGATATAGACCCAATCTGTCATTATTCTTAACAAAGCTGCAACATTATTTGCATGTACATCTGATAAGTTATTCCCACCCGTTAGTTTGGGTTCTCTCAGGTTAACAAGGGGGATCCTGGGACATTTAACCCTCCAAATAAAGTTTCAAAACAGTCATTGATTTCCTTTTAGATTTTTTGGTTTCTTTACGAGATTTATGTAAAAATAACAAGAAATTTGGGGGGAATTTCCTTAGTTTTTGGAGTTAGCGCGCCAAGATAGGGTAATGGAAAATTCTCAGTACATGGGGGTTTTTTCCCAAAGTCGCATATCAGCGTGATGTTTGTTTTTTAAGATGTTTATGACCCGTCATAAAAAAGACTAAACCCCTTTAATTAGAAAGAATTTTCCCCAGCTTTGTTTTGAGGGACTCTGTATCAGCAAAGCTTTTGTTTTACCAATGTTAACTATGTAATCCGAGAGCGCACCCTTCTTTAAACAAAACATATTTCAGGGACTTTTAGGTTAAAGGAATATTTCAATGCTCGATAGAAATTGGTATTGGGAAAGGTGTCAGTCTACCATTATTTGTTTGTGGTTGAATATTTTATAAAAACGGGTGAAGTGCTGGATTAAAGAGTTTGGGGGACAAAGGACTTCCCTACCTTGTGCCTCAAAAAAATTTAGAGTTTTTATTATAATTTTTTTGCTAACTAGGGGTTCGAAGGGTGAACAAACCCCCCCGGGAAAAA
>JAODAL010053282.1:0-25407 GCA_025379985.1 Phyllomedusa bahiana | reverse complement strand
CAAAGTGCGAACTCAGACCTTTTCCCGCCTCCTCCTCCTCCGCCACCACCAAGCGTTCTCAGCTGCCCATGTCTCTCAGAGTCATGATCAGGGATCAGCCTCCGCTTCAGCCTCCACCGTCGCCCGAGTACCACCAGCACCACCAGAGACCCATCCTACCCCTTCTCCTTCCGCCAGTTTGACGACCTGCACGCCGTACAGCGGCCAGTCTAGCAGCCAGCCTTCTGTCTTCCAGGTTTGGGAGCAGAAGAAACACTTTAACCCAAACCATCCCAAAGCCAAAAGCCTGAATGTCGGCATTGCCAGGCTTTTGGCCTTGGAAATGTTGCCTTTCCGTCTGGTGGACACAGATGGGTTCTGCCACGTCATGGCCCTCGCCTGCCCCCAATACCAGATGCCGAGCAGGCATTTCTTTGCCAGAAAAGTCGTCCCTGCCCTGGCCAGCCACGTGTCATCTAAAAATTCAAGCGCGTTGTCTGCATCTGTGTCCGGAAAAGTCCATCTCACCACCGACACATGGACTAGTAAGCACGGCCAAGGCCGCTATATCTCTGTGACAGCTCACTGGGTAAGCTGGGTGGATGTCTCTGGGGGTGACGGTGGCTCTCAGGCTCGGCGCACGCTCTTCAAAACCGCAGGGATGGTGCAGGGCTCTTTCCCCCAAGGTTGGACGGATGCTGATGATGCTGATGACGACATTTGTGGCCGTGACTGCGAGGACGAGGAGGTAAGACTGCTAGATGCAGGTTGCATTAACCACTGAAGGACAGATTGGCGACGATGTTCGTTACTTAGATTCACAGGGCACTGACCCAGCGATGACAGGCCTGACGGTCCTGCAACTGACGATCCGCTGGCATGCGTGTTGTCGCCAGCACTGGAAGGAGCACCTTCTCTCGTACCTCTACCTCCATGTGCTACCCCCCTCTTTGCTCGCTTACCACCTGCATTTCGCTCCATGTTCAGAAATATAAAAATTTGAGAAGGTATGGAATAGTTTTGGAAAGTCTCTTATTAAAAGATGGCAAATCACAGCTATTCTCAAATCCCTCTAATCAAAACAAAATTGCTGGATTCAAATTTAACTGCAAGGTGTCTATCAACAAATCTGGACTGGGCAAAAGTCCAAAAAACACGTATCTGTTATGTTTTGGTATAATAAACAGTATTTTTTGCACCTTTCAATTCACCTGTGGTGAATATAGAATTGCTGTTTTAAGATTTACGTGGATGCTGCGTCAATGAACAATGCTGGGTGTGCAAAAGTCAAAAAACACGTAAATGTTATGTTTTGGTATAATAAACGGTATTTTTTGCACCTTTCAATTCACCTGTGGTGAATATAGAATTGCTGTTTTAAGATTTACGTGGATGCTGCGTCAATGAACAATGCTGGGTGTGCAAAAGTCAAAAAACACGTAACTGTTATGTTTTCGTATGATACACGGTATTTTTTGCACCTTTCAATTCACCTGTGGTGAATATAGAATTGCTGTTTTAAGATTTACGTAGATGCTGCGTCAATGAACAATGCTGGGTGTGCAAAAGTCAAAAAAACACGTAACTGTTATGTTTTGGTATAATAAACGGTATTTTTTGCACCTTTCAATTCACCTGTGGTGAATATAGAATTGCTGTTTTAAGATTTACGTGGATGCTGCGTCAATGAACAATGCTGGGTGTGCAAAAGTCAAAAAACACGTAACTGTTATGTTTTGGTATAATAAACGGTATTTTTGCACCTTTCAATTCACCTGTGGTGAATATAGAATTGCTGTTTTAAGATTTACGTGGATGCTGCGTCAATGAACAATGCTGGGTTTGCAAAAGTCAAAAAACACGTAACTGTTATGTTTTGGTATAATAAACGGTATTTTTTGCACCTTTCAATTCACCTGTGGTGAATATAGAATTGCTGTTTTAAGATTTACGTGGATGCTGCGTCAATGAACAATGCTGGGTGTGCAAAAGTAAAAAAACACGTAACTGTTTGTTTTGATATAATAAACTGTATTTTTTGCACCTTTCAATTCACCTGTGGTGAATATAGAATTGCTGTTTTAAGATTTACGTAGATGCTGCGTCAATGAACAGTGCTGGGTGCGCAAAAGTCAAAAAACACGTAACTGTGATGTTTTCGTATGATACACGGTATTTTTGGCAACAAACAACCTGTGCTGACTACAAGATTGCTGGATTGTAATTTAACTGCAAGGTGGATATATCAACAGTCACAGGTGTAATGGGTAAAATTTAAATGAACACATATCTGAAATGTATACTGATAATAAAAGTGGAGTTTTGCACCTAACAAAGAGACCTGCAGTTACTAGAAATGATGTGTATCCAATATAAGTTCAGGCTGCCCAATATCCAGGAAATATTTCAATAGCAAACTGTTAATAATAAAGATATTCCACTACAATGTCTACACTAAGTCTTGGTGAACTTTATCCAGTGTTCTTTATAGATAGAGCTTGTCTGTGTTCGCCCGCGGGGTCCCCCCCCTTGCTCCCCCCGCCGTTAATTTTACAGCGGTAATGTTTGCTTTAAAATTCTCTAGCTAACTACATAAAATTTTCCCAAATCTCTAATTAACTAAATTGGAAGGATCACAGCTAATAGTAGAGGTTTCTCTGTGCAGAAATAGACTAATTTCGCTGAGCGTTTGGCCACAGGCAGAGCGCAGGTTTCTATCCCTATGAGCGCTGAGAGACACTGAGCTGAAACAGGAAAGCTGTTCTATGTAAAACGAGGTCATGTGATTTTTCCAGCCAAACGCAACCATACACATCCCTGTCATGACGTCGCACACACATCTCACCCTGCTTTTATTCTGTAAACTGATTTGCTGGCCGCCAAAATTACAGGAAGCGCCGAAAAAAGGCGCGATCTTAATAGATGATGCTCAGATTTTAACCTTAATTATCGCATGATCTGGAAATTTCGATCACCATAAAAACCTTGCCGATTTCAACTTTGTCGATAAAAATCGCTCAACACTAGTATAGAGGACAATGAAGTAAAGACACCCTGTATTTTTGTCCAAATTACCACACAATCAAGAAGTTAGATTACGCCTTGGGTATGAAATATCTTACAGAAAAACCAGATGTAAATTAGGCGTATAGAGAATAATAAAGTAAAGACACCCTTTTTTTTTGTCCAAATAATCACACAATCAAGAAGTTAGATTAAGCCTTGTGTATGAACTATCGTACAGAAAAACCAGATGTAAATTAGGCGTATAGAGGACAATAAAGTAAAGACACCCTGTATTTTTGTCCAAATTAACGCACAATCGAAAAGTTAAATTAAGTCTTGTGTATGAAACATCGTACAGAAAAACCAGATGTAAATTAGGTGTATAGAGGACAATAAAGTAAAGACACCCTGTATTTTTGTCCAAATTACTGCACAATCAAGAAGTTTGATTAAGCATTGTGTATGGAATATTGTACAGAAAAACCAAATGTAAATTAGGCATATAGAGGACAATAAAGTAAAGACACCATGTATTTTTGTCAAAATTACCGCACAATCAAGAATTTAGATTAAGCCTTGTATATGAAATATCTTACAGAAAAAACAGATGCTATTTAGGCATATAGAGGACAGTAAAGACACCCTGTATTTTTGTCAAAATTACCGCACAATCAAGAATTTAGATTAAGCCTTGTATATGAAATATCTTACAGAAAAAACAGATGCTATTTAGGCGTATAGAGGACAATACAGTAAAGACACCCTGTATTTTTGTCAAAATTACCGCACAATCAAGAATTTAGATTAAGCATTGTGTATGGAATATTGTACAGAAAAACAAATGTAAATTAGGCAGTATAGAGGACAATAAAGAAAGACACCAGTATTTTTGTCAAAATTAAACCGCACAATCAAGAATTTAGATTAAGCCTTGTATATGAAATATCTACAGAAAAACAGATGCTAATTTAGGCATATATGGACAGTAAAGACACCCTGTATTTTGTCAAATTACCGCACAATCAGAATTAGATTAAGCCTTGTATATAAATAACTACAGAAAAACAGATGCTATTTAGGCGTATAGAGGACAATACAGTAAAGACACCCTGTATTTTTGTCAAAATTACTGCACAATCAAGAATTTAGATTAAGCCTTGTGTATGAAATATCGTACAGAAAAAACAGATGTAAATTAGGCGATATGGGACAAAATAAAAAAGACACCCTATATTTTAGTGCAAATTAACCCACAATCGGGGTTAAATTAAGCCGTGGGTATTAAATACACTACAGAATAACCAGATGTAAATTAGGCATATATGGGCCAAAATAAAAAGACACCCTATTTTTTTGTGCAAATTAACCCACAACCAAGCGGTTAAATTAAGCCTTGGTAAAAATAACACTACAGAATAATCTAATGTAAATTAGGCGTATATGGATAGAATACACCCACCACTGACTTTAGGAGATACCCACAAACTACAAAAAAATAACGCTGATTAAATAACAATGTTCAAAATGACAATACACTTCTTATGTCTTTCCCCCATACTATACAACGAGTTTGTTTTAATATGCAATATAGTGCAGCAGCAGATAGATAATAACCTGCTAGTAACAAGTGTGCAAATGACACACATTGTAATGGTTTCCCCCAGATACTGGTCATAAAAACGAGTTTGTTTATAATTGTTCAATATAGTGCGGCACAGCAGCAGATAGATGCTATAAGGAAAAACAAAACACGTGAGAATGGAGATTTAAATGGCGTTCGTATTTAAGTGCTGTAATCACAGAAGCCCGCCGGTCTCTGATTGGCTTCAATGTCAGCACGTCATGAGGGTCCTCCATTTCTCTACCCAGTTTCTGCCATGTAAGCCATGTACCGCGCTCATTTGCCAATAATAAAGGCGCTCGTTCCAGCATCACCCAAACCCGGTTCGTGCATAACCGAAGTTTTCCCTTATGCAAGGCAATTCTAAACGATTCCACTTCTTAGAATCAGATTCGTCCATCTCTATTACAAAACATATGTGTTAGGCCCTGGTTTATTTTGCCATTGAGCTTCTTAAGTGTACTGTATTGGTCTGCCCTCGTGCCCCTTCGTAACCAACGCTCACCTCTTACAATAATGACACGTCGTTCTCCACAATTTCCATATTATCTACTCGCAATGGTGCCATTTGTCCACTACCAACCTTGCACCAAGCCAGGAAAATAGCTTCCAAACTGCATTTTTGGGGGAAATAAGCCAAAAGTCTAATATAATAATTTTTTCAACTCTGATAAATCATCCCTTTTACCCATGAAGGCAATGTAAGGTCTGTGTTGTTATCATACACCTTATGTGCCAGCTCACAACATGTGACTTCCTTCATGAGCTACATACTACCAACATTGAAGTTAGCTAGCGGTCCTAATTAAGTTACTCAACTGTGTAATTTCTGCTGCAATTTTCAAAGTGGTTTTCTGAGACTTTAAAATGAATTGCCTATCCTTAGGTGGGGGTTTGACTCTCCGCACCCCTGCTACATAGCAGTGCATTGCTCTCATTATTTAGCAACAGCAATGACTAGTATTACAGCTCAGTCCCACTTTTCACATGAAAGGGACAAGAATGTATTGGATGTGTAAAGAGAGTTAAAACAAGCAATAATCAGAACACTGTACATACTGTAAGTGTTCTCTCCTTCAAGAGGTTGTCCAACTAATGTTTTTAAACATTTTTAATTGAATTCTGCTCCCATGTTAAAATAAAACATAACTTATATTCACCTTTCCTTTCACCTTGAATGGGAAAGATGCAGCCAGCAAAATCAAACTCCCTAACTTTTGCTGTCTAACTAATGCTATCTAACTAAGAGCAGTCTGTACAGTACAGAGAGTGAGCTGAAAATGGCGTTCACATGGCAATACAGTGAAACATGTATATAACATAGTTATGTGATTTTAGCAGCCAATGAGAGCTCTACAACTAAGCCATGACGTTTTTGACACTTCTCTGTGCTTTGCACTGATTGGATGGCCACCAAAAGTGCAGAAAGCCGCTGAAAATTAAACTGGCGTGTCGAACTAGAACTAGAACTTTACTCGAATGAACAGTAAAATGTTTGGTTTCCGTTCGAATTCTAAAAATTCAAGAAGTTCTACTAGAACTGAACCTTTCTAGAACAGTTCGATCAACACTGGTGATGAGTAACCCTGATCAGTTAGGACTGCTGGCTGGGCTGGGGATACAAGGGCTTACCTCCCATGTGCCCTCTTTTAGTCCCTACTTTTAACCCGTGTCTCTCTTTGCTCTTTGAATGTCACTCTTTCACATGGGAAATAGATTTGCATTAATAAACTAAGTATATGGCTCCTAACTGTATATTAGACTACATGTTAAACATTATTTTATCATCTTGTCAAATGTAGACATTAAAAATGTTTAAATTTTGATGTTTATATAAAAAAATGTCATTAAAAACTTTTTTAAGTGTATCAATATGCATTAAAAATTGGATCCTTTACACGGTAAACTGCAGGTGTCCCTCTTTAACCATCTAAAAAATTGGGAGGTATGCAAGTGGCACTGCACAATCTCCACTTGATGACAGGCAAGAGGAAAGTGAGGAGGGCGCAGTAAGCAATGGTAGATGAGTGAACATACAAATGTGTATGAGAGCAGCTGAAGAGAGATGGCTACAAGGCGTAAGGAACTCCTTGATGTAAGTGCAAAGACTGCATGCAATCGAAAAGAAACAGACACATCAGAATTAGCAACTGTAACTGTTGTAACTAAGCCTTGTGCTTTCAATTGAAACTCCGCACACATATTGAACTTGTATTTACTTTATTTTTAACCTCCAAGCTTGAAATGCCAAATTCCATTTAAAAAATGGAAAATAAGCAGAGAGCGCTGCACTACATTGTCTGGTAAAATAACTGACACTGTCATGGAAACCCAGTGGACCCCATAATACTTAATGGTGTCTGTCGAGAGCCATTGGTGTCCATCATGTAATGGATACAGCATGTCTGTTATTTTTGGACTTCTGTTTTTTATGATGAAGCAGAAAGCCAGAATTAACAATGCACTTGTGAACTGAACCTTACATTGGAAATTGAAGAGAACAGGTAATGTCATCCATGTTTAGGAAACAGCTTGTATTTATTCAATAACAGATGAAGTTACAATTAACAGGGAGAAAAGTCAAAATGAAGCGCAAACATGAAATTATCTAAGGCTTTTCTCAGTTGTCATTTATTGGATTACTGTTTAATACAGAAGCAAACAAAAGTCATGTTGGAAATTGCTAGATTAAGCGTAACTAAATAATATACTTGTTACTTAAGTTACTATAAAATCGACGCAATAAAAAGATTTAGAAATGATTGAACCTATATATTTATATATTAACATACTCAAACAACAACAACTCAAACGAGGGGTAATTAACAACAAATATTCAATTAGACAGCTAAGGCCATGTTCACACGGCTTAAAATTGGATGTATTTCAGTCCGTAATTACGCGCCGGAGTGCGCAAATAACGGCTGGAATACGTCCAAGTCATTACGGTAATCCACAGTTCTCATAGAGAACTATGGATTACGTCTCCTCTCTCTGCTCGGCGAATTGACATGTGAATTACCAGCGGCATATACGCCCCTGCCCCCGCTCCCGCCCAAGGCCACACGGCGTAATTGCGGGGCGTAATTATGCCCTGCAAATACACTGTGTGAACCTAGCCTAACAGAAAATGTTATATAAAATATGCAGATCTGTAACCAAGTTTATTAGCAGCCTGATAGTGTTCCTCCACCTTGAATTAAAATATAACAAAGTACCTGTCTCACAGCTAGTTTTTATCCTAATTGAAAGAAGAAAAATATATCAAATAATAAAGTGCCCCAAAAGTCTTTTCTGATCATTGAGGGACAGACTATAAAAAAAAAACACTTAAATAAGTAAACAGAATAGACAATGACAAATTTTAATAAAAAGTCCTTTTTATGACTTATTATTACCAGTACTATTATCACTGGGAGCCGGAGGCTGGCTGTGAAGAGTAAGCATTGTGAAACGGCATGGCGAGAAAATCCCTTTTTAAAATTCTAAAAACATAAACGTGTATGAAAAGCATAAGGAAATATATCTTCAATAGCTATTTGGAAATGTAAAACCACACGACAACATACAGTATAAAAAATAACACTGATAGCCCAGCAAATAAAAAATGTTTAGCCAATAAACTATTTTCTAGTCCCACCATTTTTCAGAACTATAAACTTCATGTGATCTCTCAAAACCTTAGAGGCAAAGCATAAATGAGGAAGGTCATAAGAATCATTTTATTAAAGGACATAGGTTGTATTCTGATTTTGTAGCCATTGGCTATCACATGCATGTGTCGTTTATTTTACATGTAGTGGTTTCAATATGAAAATTATATTAACTGATGGAATGTTATTAATCAAGGCAAGTGAGCAAGGGGCTCTCTAATTCCCCACGCTACACTAAAATTAAAATAAATAACCCATACTTGCCTCTCCCATCACCGCCCTTCCAGCGCCGCTAGGGCACCAGTGTTCCCTACCGGTCCCTCACTGATGACATCACGTTCATGGATCACATGATGCTGCAACCAATCTCTGGCCCCAGCAGTCACATGTCTGCATGTACATAGGTTAGTGATTGGCTGCAGCATCATATGATTCATGAACATGACATCATTAGTGAGGTACCGGAGGGAGACACTGGAGCTCTAGCGGTGCTGAAACTGTGGTGACGGGAGAGGCAAGGATGTGTTAATTTTTTATTTTAGCGCCGTTAGAGGTGGTTGGGACGTTTTGAAAAGTCTTGGAAAACTCTTTTAACCATTAGATAGATTATTGTAGCTGAAAAAAAAACAGGGAAAGATTCTGTCCCACATCCATTGCTGTTGCACCAGAACAGTGTTGTAAAATCCACCAAAAAGTGGTGCATTTTTGACATACCACATCGTAGGATGTCGCAGACACATTTATTATGGGTTTTAGACACTTTTTGCAACCTCTCTGACATGGAGGAGGGCTTACCCAACATTGGATGTGACTATTTGATGCACCAATACCTATGCCAAAATAAAGGAAAAGAGGTATGGTAACTAATGGTTGGTCTAATCAGTTCTAGTCAATTCCAAAGATGGTTCAAATTTTTCAAACAGCAAGAGAAAAATCTGGCATATTTTTAGACATCTTAAGTTTACACTATTGTTACTATTATTATTATTTATATTAAAGCGCCATTGATTCCATGGCGCTGTACATTCAAAGCGGGGTTACATAAATAACATATGTCAAACAAGTACAATGATAACGAGGAATGACTTACAACTGGCACAACAGAGGGAGAGAGGACCCTGCCCATGAGGGCTTACAATCTACAATGGAGAAGGGAAGAGACAGAAGGTGTGGGACAGACATGTTTGTGGGGTAGCACAGTGACGGCAGGGTTGTTGTAGGTTATAGGCTATCCTGAAGAGATGGGTTTTCAGGTTGCTTTTGAATGAGGTGAAGGTGGAGGAGAGTCTGATGTATTGGGGCAGTGAGATCCAGAGTGTGGGGGAAGCATGGAATAAGTCCTGGAGACTGTTATGTGTGGAGCTTATAAGGGGATAGCAAAGAAGAAGGTCCTGTGAGGAACATAGATTGCATGAGGGGGATATCTGGTGATTAAGGAAGAGATGTATTCAGGAGAGATGCTATGGAGAGCTTTGGAGGTCATGGTTAGTAACTTGAAATTAATTAGCTGGGCAATGGGTAGCCAGTGAAGGGATTGGCAGAGTGGAGAGACAGAAGAGTAGCAAGGAGAGAAGTGGATAAGATGGGCAGCAGAGTTGAGGATGGTTTAAAGGGGAGCAAGAGTGTTAGATGGGAGGCCACAGAGAAGGATGTTGCAGTAGTCTAGGCGGGAGATGACGAGGGCATGGACTAGCATTTTTGTAGTGTCATAGTTGAGGAATGAGCGGTTGCGAGAGATATTTTCAGGTGGAAGCGCCTGACAGAAGTAAGTGCTTAGATGTGTGGTTTGAAGGACAGAGAGGAGTCGAAGATTATCTCAACACAGCGGACTTGTGGAAAAGGTGAGAGTGTAGAGCCGTTGACTGAGATAACTAATAGACATAAATAATAAACCTGAACCACTGTTCACAGCTCATTAGAGTATATGTCAGCATATTCCTTGATGTACACTCCAAACATCTGCTAATATGTAGCCATACAGCTATAGGCCACAATAGTAAAATAAATGTATAGCATACATGATACTTTTTGTGGTGGCGAACTGGTTGCATTCTCCTATGCAGCAAGTCTAGTTGCAAAAATGAAGGGTAAAAGTAATAGCGCCATATATCAGTGTAGTGCTAGATAGCAGAAAGCTACCTTCTTCTTATCCCCATGTCATGATCATGCCAGAAAGAACCCCAGCGTTGAGTTCTGGTCGCCGGCCATGGCCGTTGCGACATAAGCCGTGGTTTTTGACATAGTGTCTACATTTGTGTTCACTAGTGTGAACTGGGTTTTCTTCCCTGCTATCTTGATTGATTCCTGACCGACGCCTGGGCCAGGAATCGTCCAGCACTCCACGGGTTAACCTGGCTCTTTGCTCCTGGTGATTGTCAGCTCTACCTTCCTATCTGGTCTTCTGTTTCTTCCTCCTATTGCCTTTGTCCTTAGTTCTCCTGGAAGGTATTTAAGGGTTGTTCTGTCTCTTCTCCTTGCCTGTTATATTGGTTTGGTTCTGCCTATAACTCGCCCTCTTTATTCTGTGCCTCCCTGGTTATCTTACTCTGCTTGGATCACGTTTATTCTTCTGCCTTCTGACTTTGTACCGCGTTCCTGATAGTTACCGACATGGCTTGCTTGACCATCCCTTTTGTGTTTGTATTGTTTGTCTGCGTCTTGTGTTTCCACGCTGTTCAGTCTTCTGGTTGGGGCCGACCTATTAAGGAGTCGGGCACCCCAAAAGGCAGGGACAGGGTTGGGATCAGTTGTCAGGGCCTCACGCTGTCTGTGTCATGTTCGTGCGCGCCCTGACGGATCCCTTACATTATAACAGGCCCTACCCCGTCGACTCTCCTCGCGGTTCAATATGAGTACCAACTTGTCGGTCACTGACCGCTTGGATGAGTTGACAACTCAGTTTCAGGGCATGGCGGGGCATATTAATCAAGTCTCGAAGTGTCTGGATGCCATAACTAACCCGGTTCCTGGACTTGCCGCCCCGTCTGTGTCCCTTCCTTCCCTTGTTTTTGTGGATCCTAGCATACGTCATAAGTCTAAGATGCTTCTACCTGATCGCTTTGACGGAAATCCTGACAGGTTCCGAACCTTTAGGAAATCATGTATTGTATTTTTTAGCTTCAACTATTTTCCCACTGAGGCTGAGAGAGTTGCAGTTGTTTTGTCTCTCCTCCAGGGCCCACCTCAGGATTGGGCATTAGCTATACCCTCTGAAGCCCCTGAGTGGAGATCTATGGACAGATTTTTTTTGGCTTTAGGACAGGGTTATGATAACCCCAACCGTGTGGCATGGGCGGAGACTCATTTGCTAGCTATTCAGCAGGGCCGCCGCTCAGCTGAAAACTACTGTTCCGAGTTCCGCCAATGGTGTACGTTGACCGGGTGGTCTGACCAACCTCTGAAGACCCTTTTCAGACAAGGACTGTCTGATGCCGTGAAGGATGCTATGGTCAGCCATCCAATCCCTGAGACCCTGAGTGACTTTATGACTCTAGCTGTGACTATTGACAGAAGACTAAGGGAGAGACGCAGGGAAAAGCAAGGGGGTTTAACTGTTCAGCTCAAATCAGGCTTTCCTGTAAAACCTGCTTCTTCCTTCTTTGAGAGTTTTCTCTCCCTCTTCCCTCTCAGTCTTCTGGAGAAGAACCCATGGTGTTGGTCTTACGTCTGCTGCCACCAGAGGAGACACCGTTTGGAGAACGCCTTGTGCCTTTATGCGGGAAGCCTGACCATTTCCTGAGAGACTGTCCTATTAGGCCTAAGTCACCCAAGGTAACACCGAACGTCTGCACAATTTCCAGGAAGGTAACTCGGAGGTACAGGTACCTCCTAACTCTGATAACAAGTTTGTTTTGCCCGTAACCTTAGTTTCTAGCTCCCAGGACTTTTGCTTGTTGTGCCCTGATTGACTCGGTGCAGCTGCTAATTTCATCAGTATGGCTGTTGCTAAAGCCTTGGGTTTGGAACTTGTTGCTTTGTGTTCTCCATTTTTTGTTTCAGGTGTAGATTCTACCTCACTAACCGGAGGAAGAATAAAATTTTGTACTGCTGAGGTCACTTTGAATGTTGGGAGTTCGCATACTGAAAAAATTTAATTTTTTGTCATGGAGAAACTCTCTGCAGATATTATTCTTGGGTTGCCCTGGCTCCGCCTCCATAATCCGTTGTTCAACTGGAGAACCACCGAGTTGATCAAATGGGGTGACTCATGTGGTGCTCATTCAAAGACAGTGCATCTCTTGGTATGTGCTGTAATTAATGCTCATGATATTTCAGAATGTAATTCTAGCATCTTTGATGGGGATGTTGGGGAACATCTGCCTTCACACCAGCCTGATGTTTGTCCTATAGACCTCCCTCCAGGGGCAACGCTCAACTCGTCTGCCCCGGAACGAGAATCTATGCGTCTGTCAATTGAGAAACCTGAAAATATTCTTTCTTAGGGAGTAGTGGTCACCACCTTGCCTTCAGATTTTGTGTCCTCAACTACCAGTTCACAAAATTCTGCTCCTCCCAAGCTGGCCCGCTTTTGCCGTGACGATGGTTCCCACTTCACGTATTCGGCCACTACAGGTGATAAAACTAAAATAGAAACCGCCGTTGATCAACTGTGCACAGTCTGGGCTAGGAGTCATAAGACTCTAAAAACGCCCAACTAAAAATAAAAAAAACCTAGTAAAAACCGCCGAACCAGACCAAAATATTGTCTGCCTCCGAGTCTCATCTGCAAAACATGCCCCCAAGCTGGAAAAGGAAAGAATTCACCAGGTCCATTCTGCTAAACATAGAGGATCTGTTGAGGGTCCAGTGGCCCCTCATAAAGGGGAGGGTACTGTCATGATCATGCCAGAAAGAACCCCAGCGTTAAGTTCTGGTCGCCGGTCATGGCCGTTGCGACGTAAGCCGTGGTTTTTGACATAGTGTCTACATTTGTGTTCACTAGTGTGAACTGGGTTTTCTTCCCTGCTATCTTGATTGATTCCTGGCCGACGCCTGGGCCAGGAATCGTCCAGCACTCCACGGGTTAACCGGCTCCTGCTCCTGGTGATTGACAGCTCTACCTTCCTATCTGGTCTTCTGTTTCTTCCTCCTATTGCCTTTGTCCTTAGTTCTCCTGGAAGGTATTTAAGGGTTGTTCTGTCTCTTCTCCTTGCCTGTTATATTGGTTTGTTTCTGCCTATAACTCGCCCTCTTTATTCTGTGCCTCCCTGGTATCTTACTCTGCTTGTTTCACGTTTATTCTTCTGCCTTCTGACTTTGTACCGCGTTCCCGATAGTTACCGACTTGGCTTGCTTGACCATCCCTTATTGTGTTTGTATTGTTTGTCTGCGTCTTGTGTTTCCACGCTATTCAGTATAGTGTTCAGTCGTCTGGTTGGGGCCGACCTATTAAGGAGTCGGGCACCCCAAAAGGCAGGGACAGGGGTTGGGATCAGTGTCAGGGCCTCACGCTGTCTGTGTCTGTTCGTGCGCCCCTGATGGATCCCTTACACCCCAATAAAAAGTTTAATGTTTTTAAATGCAAACTTGTCCTTCAACTTTTACTATGGTTGCTAAGGCTTTAGTTACAGCCATGTTTGCTGTTTTACAGAGTCAGCTCTTCACAGTCAGCTTCAGGTTCCCACTTCCTGTTCAGGCTATGCGCAGGTCTATTGGAGTGATTGACAGACCCTCTCTGCTATTCCAAGCTGAGCCTGTTAGAGGGACATTGCTAAGAAATGGTTGTAAACAGTAAGGCAAAAGGCTATAGAGCTCTAAAGGGCTGAAGTTTGTTATTAACAAAGATAAACAAGCTCCTGTGCTGTAGAAAACACTCAGCAGGGAGTGAGTCACCATGGAAGGACAAGGCAGTGGGAGCAATGAGAGCAGAAGGAGATGATCAGTAACCAAGGAAGCTTGTGTACACAAACAGGTGATAATATCTCCTTTATCTCATCTAGCACTTAAATGAAGCAAAATCAGAAAAGCAATGTATATGGTAATATACTTTATTTACCTTTGCCAACATGTTTAATGCTAATTATTACAGTGAGAAAAGCTCTCCAACACCCATACAGAGGTCAAAATGACCACAGTTACAGTTAAAGGGGTTGTCTACCTTATTAGAAAATCAAAGCAGGAGCTCCTGAGGCCCTAGTAAAATAAAAATAAAAAAAACAACTTACACTCCCCTTCTTCCGGTCCCTGGTTCGTTTTCATTCTGTCACTTTTGAATAGGAATGTCACTACCGCAGACATTAATTGGCTGCATAGTGTACTACTAATTTATATCACTGTCTGGAAGTGAACAGCTCTGAATGACGATGTCAGTGGATTCACCTGAATGCTGCAGCCAATATGCAATTTGTCCGTTCAGAAGTGACAGCATGTCAATAGAAGACCAGGGAGACATATCTCTGGAACATGGAACCG
Source organism: Phyllomedusa bahiana (assembly GCA_025379985.1). Classification (NCBI taxonomy): domain Eukaryota; kingdom Metazoa; phylum Chordata; class Amphibia; order Anura; family Hylidae; genus Phyllomedusa; species Phyllomedusa bahiana. The sequence continues at coordinate 10,737 of JAODAL010053282.1, read as the reverse complement.
GAGGAAGGTGATTATTTTTTTTATTTCACTGGGGCCCCAGTAAAGCTGTGGACATTTTCTTATGAGGTGAATAACCCCTTTAACAAGTTTATGCAATGAGATGTGAATAAAGGCCAAAAATTGCTGATTAGCCAACTGTTTTAAAAATAAATAACGATTTAGTGGACTTTTAACCAGATTAAGAACTTATTGGTACTTTGTCGATATGAATTATGTAATAATGGAAAAGAATAGGGCACAACTTATACACGGCATCACTACTGTGACATGAAAAGGGGCATATTCTGTAATTGCACACATGCACATTATTTGGATGTGATAACACTAGCGTGCAGTCTATAAATGCATATAGAGTCTTTAGGACATTACAATAAGGGATTTGCTTAGACCCACTTTTCTGACATCACACAGTAACACTTGTAATATTATTAAGATGGAACATGGCTTGTTATTACACACATGCTTGTGTGAGATCAACACAATGTGCACTCTTTAAATATATCTATCCAGTACTGTGACATCATTAAAATAAAGTTTAACTAAAGATACACACATACATACACCAACAGTGACATCATCATAATAGACATAAGCCTCAAAATACACACATCATCACAATGCAATGAAGAATAGAATTCAGTAGTATACATACAGACCAGAATACAGAATAACGTATAAATCATACATTATTGTGGTGTCATCAGAATTAGGCATTGGATACTCCTGTGATGTCCTTAAAGGTTTTATCGTTTGAACCGTTTGTACACTTGAGCTGATTCTATTACTTTCAAATACAGGGGCGAGTCTCTTCTCTCAGTAGGCATGTCTCCCCTCACTGAGGAGTTGTGACATCATCATTCTGTGTTAGCAGGGGAAGGGACAGGATATCAGCTCTGCAGACCTCCTGCTATGCTTCTGGTTGAAGAGTTCTCAGCTCCAGGCTGCACAAGCTCTTTGTAACCAGTACCTCTGTATTGGTGTAATTGTTATTATACACACAGTCTGAACTGATGAAATAAGAGCGAGAAATGCTCTCTGCCCTTCTCCTCCTCCATCTGTTATCAGACATGAGGTAGTGTAGACTGTATAAGGCTGTTATATGGGGGGAGAGCAATGTATAAGACTGTGTTATATGAGAGGAGAGTGAATTTAGCAGTTATACACACAGCCTGAACTGATGAAACAGGCGTGAAATGCTCTCTGCCCCCTCCCTCCCCCTCTGTTATCAGGCAGGAGGTAGAGCAGACTGTTATATGGGGGAGAGTGAATCTAGCAGTTACTCAGTACATAGAACTATCACTGGACAGCCATCACATAGAGAGGAGCATTCATCATACAGACACACAGCCATCACAGGCAGCTCGTCTCTCAAAGCTCAGAAGGGAGTAAACACAGAGTGTGCAGGCAGCCAATCACAGCGCAGGGGGTGTTTACTGTCTTGGGGCATATCTCATCAGGCTGAATTACATATCAGTCAGCCAATCACAGAAAAGGGGGAGTGTCCAATCCAGCTGCTGCAGAAATAGCTATAGATGCACAGTTTAGTTCATATCTACTATACTACGTGACTTAGGTAAAGTAAAAATATTACAAAAAGTGCTTATTTTTACTGGATATGATCTTTGTAGCAAGAAAACCCCTTTAAGTCAGTTACTATAGCAGATATGAGCTAATCTGTGTGTCTATAGCTATTTCTGCAGCAGGTGGTCGGCCACGCCCCCTTTTCTGTGATTGACTGCCTGATATTTCACTCAGCCTGTTGGGACATACCCCCTGGATGGGAAACTCCCCCTGTGCTGTGATTGGCTGCCTGCACTCTGTGCTTACTTCCCTCTGGGATGTGTAAATTGAAAGTGAAACTAAGTGCCTCAGCTTCCCTGTGCTCCTATCTCAGCTCTATGTGAAGGATCTGGGCAATTACTAAGTTTCTAGCTGCTAGATTCCCTCTCCCACCCATATAACACAGCCTTATACAGTCTGCTCCCATCACATATATAACACAGCCTAATAAAGTCTGTCCCCATCACCCATATAACACAGCCTTAAACATTCTGTTCCCCTCTACCTCCTGCCTGATAACAGAGGGGGTGGGGCAGCATGCATTCCTCACATTTCTTTAATCTGTTCAAGCTGTATGCATAACTGGTTACAGCAATGCAGGTGTTCTGGTTATAAGGAGCTTGTGCAGTCTGGGATGGAGGTGACAGCTCTGCAGACATGAGACCATTGCATGAGGTCTGCAGAGCTGTGACATCCTCTCCCTTCCACTGCTCACACAGAATGATGTCACAACTCTTCAGTGAGGGAACACATGCCTACTGGGAGGAGAGGCATGCCCATGGTTTTGAAGCTGTAAAAGAGATCAACAGCTCAAGTCTGTGAAAGCCCCTTTAATATAAAGCACAGAATATAAATACATACACATACTGTATAATATTATATTATCGCGAATGCAACCTATAAATTCAGACATATACTACTGTGATAACATTATAGAACAGACTACGAATACAGACACACTATTGTGACAATAAGGGTTCATCCACATGACACGTCAAAATACTCGTCGGATTCTGAAATCTAAAACTGCTTCGTCCTACAATTATTTTGACACAGTTTTCAATGTGGATTTTAGCCTTTCTTTTTTTTGCCTGATTTGCAGTCAGAAAACAAATCCCATTCATCTCTATAGGGTTTTGGATGCCGATTCGACGTAGAAATGTTTTGAACACTTTTTTTTAACCTAAAATACAGCGGAAGAATGCACATGTTCCAAGTTTTTTTTGTACAAATTGTGGTTTTGAAATCCGACCTTAAGAAAACCCGAGTCATGTGGATTACAGCTCGGATTTTCAATTAAGGCCTGTGGTGATTGTTTTACAGTCAATTTTTGATGGATTTGAAAATCCGAATCTGCGTCAAAAACGACTGGAAATGCTAGAGGGACTAATCACAACAGAAGATAGCCTTTTTAAATACATGCACTATTGTGATATCATTTTAACTAAGTACAGCACATAACAGACACACAATACTGTGACATAATCACAACAGGGCATGTACTCTAAATACAAGCACAAACACTATATGGACATTAAAACACCTTGGGGGCAGTTTTATTAATAGTTTAGTCTAAGTTTACATGTTCTATTAGTTGGCTTAGCGTTTGCCACTAATTGAACCGAAATGTAGGTGCATTTTTTGGCACACAACATTACATCTGAATCCTTGCCCATTTCTCAATAAGCCATGCCTCTTCTGTGGGACATGCTGCAGAAGTGTTGAAAAACATAATATAATATAAATGCATAATTAATGTGGGGTAAAGCAGATATGCCAGTATTTTGACTCAAATAGTGACATAATTCTGGCTTAATTGCCCTCATACGTGTGATATCATGTACATACTAATGTGAGGTTATTAAAAATAGTGCAATTTCGTACTCCACACATATACTAAGAATATGTAATCAACACTTTTTTGTGATATTATAATAATAATAATTTGTAGCCTATCAAAAAAACAAATTATTGTGATATAATTATGCAGCACAACCTAGAAAGGCACGCCATCACACAGTTGTTACAATGCGCCCCAGTCCACTGATGCACTTGTGCTCTGGTGCACCACTCCCAGTGGTGCCTCTGCTCCCTGACAATTGGTCTTATCTTCTCGATATCTGCTACACTCCCTGGCTTGGCAGCAGGTTCGCACACACTGGTCCTCTCTGATTTAAAGGACCAGGGCGTACCATCCAGCTTTCCCAGGAAGCAATGACTAGTTGCCTGAGATGCTGTTAGGGCACCTTCCCACCTTCTGACCTTTTGGTTTTTTCCTAGTTTTTGAGTGTTTTCCAGACTCCTGTTTCCGGTTTGACCTTTAGCTACATTTTCTGGACACCCTTCTTTCTATCATCTGCCCTGACCACTTACCTACACCCTGACCACATCTCAGCCTGTTTCTCTAGCCCTCGTAGGCACCTTGGCTGTCACCACGAGCGACCAGGTGACCTTAGAGTTCACCCAGCAAAGTTCAAGTCCCTGTGCTGGGATTGAGGCTCCTTAGACTCCGCTCTCTGGCATGCTTATTGCCAACTCTCGCAGCCGCCCCTGTGAATCCACCATCTGCCTCATGCCCGACAACAGTCTGTACAACTAAACATGTCTTTCACCATATAGTTCCAACTGCCTTTGATACATTTAAAATTTTTATATATATGCCTCGGTTCGGGGTTCCTCTTCATATACCCTTTTTCAAACCATCTTCAACAACATGCATCATCGAGGCAAAAGATATTTTTCAAAAAACTTTATATGATTTTCAAAATTTCTACCATCAAAACTTCACAATACAGCAAAATTTAAAAACTTTAAGGTGCAATCCTTCAATTTGATAGCCAATCATGAACGACTCCTAGGTAAGCGGTAGGCCCACACAGAGTAATCTTCATTCCGAAACATCGCAGGTCAGTGCGCATTCAACTCGTTAGGGGTCCTGCCAGTGATAATGAGGACTGATCATGGGGGGCTATCAAATGGAGGATTGCACCTTCAGGTTTTAAATTTTGCTGTATTGTGAAGTTTTGGATGGTATAAATTTTGTAAAATCATAAAGTGTGAGACAGTGAAAGGGGGGATTAGTTGACGGCAGTATATTTCCCCTAGAGACCCCCTATACGGGCCTTAGGCGGTACCTGGCAGATGCGTGTCCCCGAGGGGCCTAAACTCGGTGAAGGAGCCGACGGTTTTGGGTTCAGTGGCCTATGCTACTGACATGTTGTTTAGTTAAGCGTTCCAATCCGTTTGGTCCGGGTCGGCTTTTCCTGGAGTGGAAAAAACCCGGTGGGTCGCCACTCCCACCCCAGGTGAGGGGGGGTCGGGCCCTTTATAAAGCCTGAACCTAACGGGCCTTTTTGTTTGGGGTCTGGTGTTCGATGTTGGAAAAAACCTTGCTGTGAGTAACAGACGCTGTCGCTTTTCAGTATAGGGAGGGATATACTGTGTGTAGCTAGCGCTCAGCGAGCAGGCGTTATTTTGTTTAGCCTGAAGTCAGGCTTGTTTTGTTAGGTTCTGCTGAATAAACCCAGGAGTGCCTGGAAAATTTGGGGACTGTTTTTCCCGTGTCACTTTCTCTGTTTTTGGGGGAACCCCTGTTTTGCCTACCTACCCCAAAACCTCCCTTTTTGGTGCTTCGGAGGGCGGGCCAATCAGAATTAAAGAGAATTGTGTTTGGGCGCAAGCCGTTGCTAGGGGCAACGATTCGTGGAACTGGCTAAATTAAGGCTGCTAACCCTATGGTCCTGATTAAAAGCTGGCCACTACATCAGCCACCAGACAGGGCCCAAAGATGTCGAATTTGGGTAAAGCAAACTCATCCGGGCCCAAACAGCAGCTCCAGCTGATGACAGCCAATCACAGAAAGTGCTTTGAAGGGTTTATGCGGGCCCAGGCCGAAACACAACCCATGCTAATAGGGGCCAGTCGACTCCCCTTTGGGCAGGAAAAAAAAGCAGCACATAAAACGCCATGCAGGGGGCGGTACAAGCCATGCAAAAAGTGTGCAGAGGTCGTAAGGGTTCGCTTTCCACCCCCTTTTTTTTTGGGGGGGTTGCCGTACAGACGTCGCTCCCAGAAGAGGGACGCTCAGGGACGACGTCGGGCCTACCTCGCGCTCTTTTAAAAGGGGTGGCAGGTGAGAGCACCTACGTGGCCCCACTGGCGGGGTTTGTGGCGCCTTTTTCTAAATGGGGAAACCCAAAAAAAAGGCATATTTGACCGGGAACCCAGGATGCCCGGGACATGCCAAGTTAAAAGGGCGAGATTTGGGTTTGCTTAGGAGTGAACGTCCATGTGGGGGGCCCACCGGGTACATAATGGACCTTTTCTGAGCACCTACCCGCTCGATCCCAAATGTGAATGTACATCTGGTAAAAAAGTGGCTACAGCCGGGGGAATCTACGCTGCGCAGAGGCGAGAAGGTTGTCCTGGATAAGTTTATCCACTCGTTGCTCCTGAGATCCCCTGGAAGAAAGGGGGCCCCAAAGATCTGAGCACCTCGTTCCCCGTCGAGGGGTACAAGGCCGCGGAGGACTTTTACTGCGAGCCCGTACCTCAAGGGACGCCTAAAACCCGGTAACAGCAAGTCGGCCGGAATGACTAGTAAGGGACTGTTCTTACAAAGGGGGGTAAAGGTGTGGGCCAAAAAGGGAGGTTGCCCAGAGGGGGTTCGGGGTGGGAGGAAGAGGTCCCAAATGGACAGTTAACCCGGCACAGGCCGGAGCCTCAGGGCGACCAGGGCCCGGTCATATGTTGGCGGTGTCAGGGACCTGGCCATATGGGCCGCAAAACTTTTCCCCTCACGAAAGAGTATATGGAATGTGACTCAGCTGGGCCCGGAGGTCGTTGTTTGCAGGGCCCCGTGTGCTCCACGAGCTGTGCCGAAAAACTGATCACAGCTGGTCACATCACGTGAAGACCTTTAAACCCCCCGGTAACTGCTCTACTGGCTCGGGGAGTTGGTCACACTGTGCCGCCACCTGGTTGCCCCTAATCTTCACGGGCGGGTGATAGGGTCCTGTGCATACGGGACACCAAAGAGTCCCCTTTTACGCCCTAGTAAACTGGAGATTTCTGGTGGTGTTTGCCCCCACATGAGGTGGGCGTGTAAAGGGACCCTATGCACAAAAGTGATTTTTGGGGAGACTTCCCCTATTTTGGACTTGTGGCGTAAGAATTTGTGCTGTAAAGGGGGTCAATTTGGGTTTGTGTTAAAATAATGGTCCTGTTAACCCTAAAACCAATTGAACGAAAACTACAGTTCAGGCAGTAGGGTTTGCCCACAGCGTAATGATAATTTTCCCAGCGGTACTTTGCAGGTGAGACTGGGGGACCGGAGGAGGTGGCAGCTATCCTGACCTGGAGGGTTTCACCAATATTTTCGGGACCGCTCAGCTCCGAGACCCCACCTTGGCAAAGGCCAGGGAAAATGTAAAGGTTGTGAAATGGGGAACCGCAAAAACCCCGGGGCTGACAAGGTGTTCCCCCACCTGGCCCGTCAATCAAGAGCTGCTGTACCAGGTTGACAGAGTCAGGGGGGTTGGTGTGGAAAAAGCTGGTGGTGCCACAGGGCCCTCAGGAGAATGGTCTTGGACCTAGCTCAACAAGCATGTGCTCGGAGGTCATCAGGGGAGCGAGAAAAACCACAGAATTATTCTCCAACGGTTTTTCTGGCCCAGGGGTTACATGGGGAGGTAAAAACGGTAAATGCGAAATCCTGCCCTGAATGTCAACTTACAGCTCCTAAAGCCCCATTACAGGAGTCCCTTGGTGCCGCTACCTATAATCGAGGTACCCTTTGAAAGGATCGCAATGGATCTAGTAGGCCCATTAGTAAAATCTGCTAGAGGCCATCAATATATATTGGTGGTAGTAGACTATGCAACATGCTACCCTGAGGCCGTTCCTTTGCGAAATACTTCCTCAAAAGTCATTGCGAAGGAGCTGTTTTATATGTTCTCCCGTACTGGCATACCAAAGGAGATCCTTACAGATCAAGGGACCCCCCTTTATGTCCAAGGTCACTAGGGAGTTATGCAAAACTGCTGAACATTTAAACACTTGCGTAAAGTCTGTGTTCACCCCAAACCGACGGTCTTGTGGAGAGATTCAACAAGACATTAAAAAGCATGTTAAAGAGGGTGGTTAGTAAGGACAGGAAAGACTGGGATTGTCTTTTGACCTATTTAATGTTCTCAGTCCGGGAAGTTCCACAATCGTCCACTGGGTTTTCGCTCTTTGAGTTGGTTTAGGGTAGACGTCCACGTTGCCTCCTGGACATCGCAAAGGAAACCTGGGAGCAGGAGTCCACCCCCCCTACCGTAGTGTGATTGAACCACATCTCCCAAATGCAAGATAGGATCGCTGCCATCATTTCCAATAGTCCCGGGAACAAACCCACAGCAGGCACAGGAGGCTCAAAGCCGTGTATACAATAAGTTTGGCTAAGGTACAGGAGCTTTAAACCCAGGCGACCGGGTGTTAATATTGGTCCCTACGTAGAGGGGCAGGTTTCTAGCAAAATTGCAAGGGCCCTATGAAGTGATTGAAAAGGTTGGAGACGTGAATTATAAGGTATACCAGCCCGGTAAGCGGAAGCCAGAACAATTGTACCACGTCAACCTGATTAAACCGTGGAAAGACAGAGAGACCCTGATTGCTGTGAGTGCCCCTTGTAGTGCCCCTCCAGAGGTGTATGTGTCAGACTCGCTGTTGAAATCTCAAAAACAAGAAAATAGGGAGTTCATAAAAGGAATAAGGGACGTGTTTTCCCGAGTTACCTGGGCGGAAAAGATGTCATAAGGCATGATATCGTAACAGAACCAGGGGTAAAGGTCCATTTAAAACCTTACCGGGTCCCTGAAACACGTAGACGAGCCATATCTGAGGAGGTCAGGAAAATGTTAGACCTCGGGGTAATTGAGGAGTCCCACCAGTGAACGGTCAAAACCTATAGTGCTGATACCAAAACCGGATGCTCATTACGATTCTGTAATGACTTCCGGAAACTAAATGAGGTATCAAAGTTTGACGGGGTACCCCCTGCCATGGGTGGATGAGTTAATTGAGAGACTTGGCCATTGCCAGGTACTTCTCCACCCTAGATCTAACTAAAAAGGTTATTGGCAGGTTTTCCCCCCACAGAAAGGGGCCAAAGAGAAGACCGCTTTTTCTACACCAGACGGACTGTTCCAGTAGTCTGTTTTTTCCTTTCGGGTTGCATGGGGCTCCAGCCATATTTCAAAGGCTAATGGATGTCATCCTAAAACCCCATCGTCATATGCTTCGGCATACTTGGGGTGATTCATCATCTTCAGTGAGGGGTTGGGATTTGCCACCTACCAAAGGTACAGGCAGTACTGGGTTCACTTAGAGAAGGCGGGACTTACCGCAAACCCAAAAAAATGCGCCCTAGGGCCCTTTAGGAAGCCCTGGGACCTGGGGTACTTAATAGGCAGGGGTATCATAAAAAAATCAAGTTAATAAAATGGAGGCAATACAAGGCTGGCCACAACCCACAACAAAAAGGCAGGTGAGAGCTTTTTTAGGTATTGTGGGGTATTATCGGCGCTTTATTAAAAATTTTTGCCAGTATAGCAGCGCCATGACAGATTTGACTAGGCAAAAGCAATCTTTATGGTCAAGTGGAACCCAGAGGCGGAAAAGGCGTTCCAGAGTGAAACAGGCCCTCTGCAGACATCCGGTGTTGGTCACACCGAATTTTAAAGAGGGACTTTTTTTGGTACAGACGGATGCATCTGATGTTGGGCTGGGAGCAGTTCTTTCCCAAGAAGTAGGGGGGAGAGGAGCATCCGTCATATACTGAAGCAGGAAGCTCACAAACCCGCAGAGAAAAATTATAGCATAGTTGGCAGGAGTGTTTGGCCATCAAAATGGGCCCTTGAAGCCCTGAGGGATTATTTTTCGGGTCGCCGCTTCAAGTTAATTACAGATCATTCTCCGCATAACGTGGATGTCTCAAGGCAAAGGAGAGAAACGCAAGGGTCACAAGGTGGTTCCTTACCCTGCAAAATTTTAAGTTTAAAAGTGGGAACCACAGAGCGGGTAAACTTCAGGGCAATTTTCTGATGCTTTGTCCAGAACGCATTGTATGGTGGCCAAAGTTTTTTCCGACCCCACAGGTTCGAACAGAGGGGGAGGGTATGTGAGACAGTACAGGGGGAATAGTTGACGGCAAAATTTTATTTCCCCTAGAGTACTCTCCTATACTGCCTTTTGGCGGGACCTGGGCAGATGCGTGTCACCCAGGGGCCTGGACTCGGTGAAGGGAAGCCGACGGGTCTTGTGTGTTCAGTGGCACTTGCTACTGACATGTTGTTTAGTATAAGCAGTTCCAATCCGCTTGTGTCCGGGGCGGCTTTTCCTGGAGTGGTCAAAGAGCCGGGGGGGGTTGGGCCCCTCCCACCCCCCAGGTTAGGCGGGGCTCAGGCCTATAAAGCCTGAACCTACAGGCCTGTGTTTGGGGTGCTGGTGTCATGCTGTGGAAACAAACCTTGTTGTGAGTAACAGACGCTGTCTGCTTTTCAGTATAGTGAGGGATATACTGTGTGTAGCTAGCGCTCAGCCGGAAGCAGGCCCTTTATTTTTTGTTTAGCCTGAAATCAAGGCTTGTTTTGGTTTTTGTTATGTTCTGCTGAATAAACCCAGGCAGGCTGGAACTTGGACTGATTTCCGTGTCACTATCTCTGTCTGTGGAAGCCCTGTTTGCCTACCTGACGCTAAACCTCCACAAAAGTTTTTTGAAAAATATTTTTTGCCTCCATGATGCATGTTGTTGAAGATGGTTTCAACTAAACATGTCTTAAGAAAGCGTCAGTGGATGTGAAATGGCCGTAGGTCAATACATATGTGTTTGATCCCGTCTGCTTTTAGATTATCTGTATGGAAAAAAGCTGCAAAAAAGAAAAGTGCCACAACTTAATTTCTTCTGAACCTTAAATATGCAGTTAAAAACACATAAACACACTATAGATTTTTTTGTAGTAGAAAATAAAGAAATGCAATAAAAATATGGAAACCAACACATAATAACTAATTAATTGCAACAACATTTTTCCAATTTTACCTGTAGGAAATTAATTTAAACCATTTATGGCATTTTTCAAGTTTTTGAGCATTTTCTATTTTCCTAGTATACATATATATATCATTACGTAAAAC
>JAODAL010053281.1:0-25410 GCA_025379985.1 Phyllomedusa bahiana | reverse complement strand
AATTTCGGGTTTTGAAAAAGTTAATCCACTCAATATTTTTTTTAACTACATCTAAATTTCCCTACTGTAGGTTGCCATATTTTTAAATGCTATTTTTCACGAAATTTGGGGGCTTAGAAATTTAGAAGTAATTTTCACATTTAAAAAAAAAATTTTTGCAATAACTTTTTTTTTAGTTCTGACTTGGATTGGATTGAAGATAGTTGATACCCCCAAAAAAGACATCATCAAAAGAAACTACCCCCCTTAAAGTATTAAAAACCCCATTTAGGAAATTTATTAACCCTTTTAGGGTTTCCAAATTAAAGAAAAGAGGAGGTGAAATTTAAAAATTTCATTTTTTTGCAGATTTTCAATTTTTATCCATTATTCCGAGAACACAGTAGATTACCAGGGAAATACAACTTTATTGATTCCCCAGATTCTCCCGTTTTCAGAGATACCCCCATATGGGTCAGTGCGCTATTTGGCTCAACCACAAGCCTCAGAATAGGAGAGCACCACGTACCTTTTGGGTCTCATTTTCATTACGATTTTTTTTTAGGCCCCATTCAAAGGGTTTTAGACGCCCTAAGGTGCTAAAAAATTAATAATCTCCCCTAAAAGACTCCTTTTGGAAACTAATCCCAAAGAATAAAACCGGGTACAGTGAGTATACGACCCCACAGGTGTTTACAAATTTTTTTTAGCGTTTTTGGCCCGGGGAAAAAAGAAAAATTTTTTTTTTAACTTTTTTTTCTGCAATTTTAGCTAAATGTTTAATTTTTTTCAAGGGGAAACCGGAAAAAGCACTCCAAATTTTGTTTCGCAATTTCTTCCCTATAAAATTATTGTTTCGGCAATACCCATAATTTTGGGGGGTAAAATGCTGTTTGGGCACAAGAGGGCATATAAGGGGGAGGTTATTTGGCTTTGAAATGGATTTTTGGGGGATGTCAGTCAAACCCGCAAATCCCCAAATTCGAACAGGTGAAACCTTCCAAAAGTACCCCATTTTGGATTTAACACCCCCCTTGGATCTCTCTAGGGGTTTATTGTGCTTTTTGGGACAAGGGATTCCATATTGCATTGGGCCCCTGAAAATGGGGGGAAAAAAAATGAAATTTCATCATTGTTTTTTGGGGTTTTTTGGGTTTTTAATTTTATACGTAAGGTTTTGCCAAAAAACATCTCTGAAAAAACATATGAAACTGGGTCCACGGCAGGGCTGCGGGAAAACAATATATAAAAATATAATATATATATAAAATATAATATACACACATGTACACACGCCACCACTGCCAGCGGCACACACGAAAAAAAGGGCAATACATTACGGGGAAATCCCTAAAGAAGCATTTTTTCTATCATCATACTTTAAAAAAAACTTTGAACTTTTTTTTTAAACATATTTTGATAAAAAAGATTTTTAAACTGCCCCCGACTTTAAACGTATCTCAAATGGGGCCCACCCCCTATCCCAAAATTTTTTACCCTAATACGCCAATTCCGGGCCCTCTCACGGGTCAACCAACCCCATTATACAGAGAGAAAAAAATAAAAAAACCCCAAACCCTGCAAGCTGCACTTCTTTTTGAAAGCCTGTGAGAGGGGGGCCGGGTGCAAAAGAACCAAAATGGAGGCCCCCTTTTTCCCCCCCAATATGGGTTTAAAAAATCAATATCCCCCCAAAAAATAAAGGGAAGGTTTTTTCCACAAAAAAATCTTTTGAAAAAACATATGCAAACCGGGGTTTGGCACTGGGCAGGGCTGCGGCCCCACATATATATAATAAAAAATAAAATATATAGGGCACACACACCCCCCTTGCCAGCGGCACACACGGCAAAAAGGGCAATACTTACAAGGAAACCCCTTTAAAGAAGCATTTTTTAATGATGGTCCCACTTTTTAAAATTTAAAACAATGAAACTGCATAAAACTTTGGGTTTTGAAGCTTTTTTTGGATGTTTTTCAGCAAAAAATATAACGAAACTAAGTGCAAAATTCCCCCTAGGGGTTATGTTCACACGCATATTGCAGCCCCTACCTGAGAAAGGCCCGCATTCCCAAACCCCTTTTGAAAGAAACACTTTGACAAGTCCCGAAACTTTCAACATTTAAAACAGCCCTGCTCCAATTATTTCACTGGGCAATACACAATGTATCAAAGGACCAATGATGCTTTTTGTTTTAAACTGCATTTGGGGTGAAAATTTCCCGGGCGAAATTCCCCAAGTGAAATTTATCCCACGGGAAGTATGCCTTGCAAAAAAGCCCTTTGGGGTACAAAACTTTAAAGAAAAAGATTTTTGGGGCCTTCCCCAAACGGCTTATTCTGGGGACTGATTCCTGGCCGTACGGGCCGCGCCGATTTGCCGAAATTAGGGGTTTGGAGTCCATCCCTTTTCCTTTACAAAAAGTCCACGGTTCCCCATAGAAAAAACTGTAGTTCCGTCTTTTCCCCCCCGCTCGGTGAATCCCGCTGGGGGGAAGAAAAAGTGACATGACATTATTTACGACTTTAAAGCGCCGGAAAAAAGATTCGGGGGAGTCCCCCCTTCCCCCCCCACCCCCCCCCCCCTTAAGGGGAAAACCCCCCCCCCCCCACCCCCCCCCCCCCCCCCCCCCCCCCCCCCCCCCTGGTGCCCCCCCCCCCCCCCCCCCCCCCCCCCCCCTTGCCCCCCCCCCCCCCCCCCCGATCCCCCCCCCCCCCTAAATTCCCCCCCCCCCCCCCCCCCCCCCCCCACCCCCCCCCCCCGCCCCCCCCCCCCCCCCCTACCCCCCCGCCCCGCCCGGCAGGCCCGGTAAAAAATTGCGGGCAAAATCCGCCCCCGAAATTTAACGTCGGCAATAAGCCGTGTGAATATTCCCCTTTTCATGAAAACAATAAATTTAGATTAAAAAATATTTATGTAAAATATATTATATAAAAAAAATTTTATTTCCCCTTGGCAAATTGCTGCAAACACACACGGGGAAACAAATTTACACCCCCATTCCAAATTTTTAAATGCAGATTTTTTTTTAAAAGTGCCCTTTTAAGATTTATTTTTTTGGTATTTTAATTGAACTCAGGGAATGCTATTTTTCTCAGGGGTTTTGGGGGAAATCCCCTAAAATTTCAATCTAAAACACCTTAAAACTCACCCAATGATAAACTTTGCCTTATCCCAAAACACTCACTCCCGACATTTAAATCTGCACTCGCCCACCAAACAGCCCCCTATTTCACCACTCTCTTTACCCTTTCCCCTGTCCCAAAACCCCCAGCCCCTTATTCAAAACCTTCAACTCTCCCCCCCGTCCACCAACACCTCCCCCCCCCATCCCCCCTTTTCCCAGAGATGATTTTTCCTTTCATTTTCCCTCCAAAAAAACCAAACCTCATCAGAGAAAAGCTTCAGCCCGCAGTCCCCCCCCAAAACCCTCCCTTCCCCTTTTGAAACCCCTTTGCTTTTCCCCCTTAACTTTTTTCCCCCAACGGTCACTAAAGAAAAAGCTCTCCCCCCCTTACTGTCCAAATCCAACCTCACTACCTGAAAATCTTGACCCACTGCCTTTCCCCCCCTCATCCCAGACCTAAAGGCTTCTATCATCCCACACTCCCCCCAATCTCTTAAACCCTATAAATAACCTCTGGCATTTTTCCCCTTCTCCTTTAAACATGCAAACTATCACCCAACCCTAAAAAAAACAACCCTTGACCCCTCTTCTCTGCCCAACTATCGCCCCATCTCACTGCCCCTTTTGTTTCCAAAATTTCCTCGGGGCAGCACGCTATCTTCAGCTGCCCCCTCCCACCTCTCCTCCAACTCTCTTCTTGACCCCCCAACAATCGGGTTTTCGACCCCACCACTCTACCAAAACTGCCCTAACCAAAGTCACAAATACTATTAACTGCTAAAGCCTCATGCCACTACTTGTGCTCCTCCTCTTGGACCTGTCCTCTCCCCCCCCTTTTTTTGACACGTCGCCCTTTTCCCTCCTGCAAAAACCCTCTCCTCCCTGGGCCCTCACGGATTTGCTTTCCGGGAAATCTCCTGGGACCTCACTGATCGGGCCTTTCAGCGCCCCTCTCATTCTTGTTTCCACCTCCCCCCCCCGGCCACTCCTTTTTGGTGTCCCCCAAAGGGGTCAGTCCGGGGGTCCCCCTACTCTTTTCTATCTACACCCTTGGCCTGGGGTCAGCTCATAGCCTAAACAGGGGCCTTCATTACCACCTGTATGCTAAATTAACCCAACTCTAAATCTCTGGCCCAGTTTCATTTCCCTCTACTCCCCCCAAACCCTGACTGTCTGTCCTCCTTTTCCCCTTCTTTTCATCACGTCTCCAAAAACAAAAATGTGGAAAAACAGAACTCCATCATTTTCCACCATCCAACTCTCCTCTGCCCCTAAACTCTCTTTACAGTCAAGGGTTTCAAACACTTTCACCTTTCCCCAAAAACCCCCGCTGTTTTGGGGGTAATCCTAGACTCTGCTTTACCCTTTCAAACCCCCCACATCCAAACCCCCCACCTCTGCCTGCCGCCTCCACCTGAAAAACATCTCTCCCCATCCGCTCATTCCCGGCAAACACTAAAAAAAAAGCGGTCCATGCCCTTGTAAACTCCCGCCTAGACTACTGCAAAAACCTTCTAGTGGCCCCCAGCTACCCCCCTCGCTCCCCCCCAAATCCATCTTAACTCGGGCTCCCCCGCCCTTTTTCCACCTCTCTCCTCGCTACTCCTCGCCTCTCCCCCTCCCAATCCCTTCACTTTTTTCCCCTTCCCAGCGAATTCATTTAAAAGCTACTAACCATGCCCTACAAGGCTCTCCATGACCTCTCCCCCCAACATCTCTGCCCTAATTTCCAAAATATCCCCCCCCACGAAACCCCCTCCGCCCTAAAAGGGACCTTTCTCCCTCTCTCCCCTTATCAGCCCCCCCACCCCAACCGTCCCCAAAGACTCCCCCCTTTGTTAAACCCCACCCCGGGAAACTCACTGCCCCAACAATCTCCTCCACTTTCCCCCTTTCCCAAAAGCAACCTAAAAACCCCAAATTTTTTTCAGGCTGCCTTTTAACCTTCACTAAACTTGTCACTATTTCCCCCACAGACTGCCCTGCCCCTCCCCCCCTCCTTCTTTTTTTCCCCCCCTTGTAGATTGTAAGCCCTCGCGGGTGGGGGCCCTCCCCTCCCTCTGTCGTGCCAATTGTAAAAAAACCCTTTAAACCCCTGAAACTCGTTTGACTTATGTAATGTATGAAAACCCCCTCGAATTACAGCGCCCGGGAAAAATCAATGGCGTTTTTAAAAAAAATAATAAAATAAAAATAAAAATACAAATTTTCCTGCTGTCCCCAAATTTACAGGAAAATTTTCCCAAAAGGTTTCATAAAATTTGGAAAAAGAAAAAGGATCTCCCCGCTGCCGAAAAACGTAAAATTTAATCAGTGTTTAAAAAAAAAAAAAAAAACAACTAAAATTTACAGAAACCCCAGCTCACCCGTAAATAGAAGGCAGGGAAATTTTTGATACATCAATTTAAAGGGTGAAGGTTAAACCCCATAGAGGGGGAAAAAAAAATTTGTTTTTTTTTAGGAAAAAAGGGAAAAATGGGAGGGGGAATGGGGTGTTGAATGCAAATAAAAGCACATTTTTTTTAGAGGTTAAAAAAACCCCCTTTGAACTCCTTTACAGTCAATCAAAAAGCGTTTCTTAAATGAAAATGTGGGGTTGGGGTTTGGAAAACTTGATATAGTTTGGGGGTTTAGAAAGAATTTTATCATTTTTGGGTGGTTTAAATCCCCCTTATCTAAAAAAACTATTCCTTTCCTTGTCAGCTTTTCTGAACAAACCCCACGGGAATGACGTAATTGGTTTAGTTTTCATTGGCTGTGTGGATGTATAAATTCCCTTAGCACATTAAAATTTAAAATTTGAGTAAAGCCCGAAAATAACTCAGCCCTCAAAAATTTTCCCGGAAACAAACGGGAGTAGGAGAATTGACAGGGTAACAATAAGGATCCAAATTTTTGGGAAATCATAAATACAAAAGCTTGTGTCCCCTTTATCAGAATAATTATTTAAATGTATAAAAATTTAAATAACAATGTTTGTTTTTAGGAAGGAGAGCATGGAAAAGCAGAAAATCATATACCATTTTTTCCCCCCAAAATATGTCCCTCCCCTGAAAAAAAAGAAACCCAGGAGAAAATTTTTTTTTGGGAAATTTCTAGCTATAAGGGCCTTCCCCAAAAATAAAACCTAGCAAGTTTTTTGTTTAAAATCATGCCCGCCGAACAGAACAACCAAAAAGCATTTCGCTGGGGTTTTTTTTTACCCGCCCCCCTTGTCCCCTACCTTCAACTCCGTTGCAGACACGCCCCTGCAGGGCATGAAGACCGTCCCCTTTGTCATTTTCCCCCGCCAACCCCCATTTCCTTTTTCCCCGGGGTTGTCACACATAAATGTCCCGGCCCAAAGGGTCAAAAGGCTAAACAACCCCCGCCAACCCCGTTTTCCACTAAACCCCCAATTTAAACTCCCACAGTCTGCCCCTTATCCAGTCGGCCTGCCGCCATACCGGGACACTTTTTCCCCGCTGTGCTTAAAGGTCACTTTTGATGAGCCCCCCCATGGGGGCCGAAGCTGCAATTTCCATCCCCCTGTACAAGTGGTCCAGGAAATTTCTAGAAAAGATTTGCTACAGTCTCCACCCAAATGTGTGGGAGTCAAAAAATAAACCCTACTTTAAGGGCCCTTTTTTTTTTATGGCCCTTTTTGGGGGTTTAGTTTGTAACCAGTGTCACTTTGATTCTTTAAGGGATGTTCACATGGGTTTTTTGGGTCCCCAATTTGGATCCAATTTTTGGGCCGAAAATCGCCCCCAGAAAAAGCTGGGGTACCAAAACCCTATAATTTTTGACACGGAAATAATTGGGAGTAACAAGAAATTTTTTAAAAGGAAATTTACAGGTTTTTTATTATGCGGTTTTTGGGATAAATCTGGGCAGTAAAATAAAAAATGTTTTATTTTTTTTTGTTTTAACAATAAATGTGATTCTTCCTTGAAAAAAAAGAAAAATCCCCCCCCTAAATAATTGTGTCTTGTTTATTTATATTCTGGGCCCTTTTCCCTGTTAATCCCCTCCACAATGATGGTGGGCCCCGGCACCCAAACCCCATATCTAGATTTGGGATGGACAAGGGAAAACAAGTAAAAGGGTTTCCAGAACCCGAACACTGGTTTTTTCATTCCTTAATTTCCAGGTTTCTGTGCATGTAGGCCCAAAGCAGTGTTTGTTTTTAAACCCAAAATTACTAGATAGAAAATCTATAGAAAGCAGAGATTTTGGGAAAAAAATTCCTAACTCTGTTGTGTAACCAGCAGCCCCCCCCTTTTTTAAAATCAGGGGGCCCAATTTTTTGCCCAAAACAATTTTTTTCCCGGCCCAGTTTTGGGGTTTGGGGGTTTCAGGGGGGGTTATGGGGGGGGTTTATTTATTTTTGAAAACACACACAAAAGAAAAACCCCACCAAATTTAAATGTATATTGTGTTTTTTTAAGGGTATAGTACGGGGGTAAACCAGTACTTTAAAACGGCCAAAACTGATTGTCAGTTCTGGGGTCATTTTTATATTAAAAAATTGTATCCACAACTGAAAATCAGTCTGCAATAATAAAGGGCAGCATTATTTCATAAAAATATAATATACAAAAATGTAATTTTAGCTCTGCATTTTTAAAAGATATATAAGCCCGTTTTTAATAAAATTTAAAAGGGCCCCCCGTATAATAATAGATAAATCCCTTCCCCCGCAGTAATAATAAAAACCATGCCCCGCAGGGAATAAAAAGATAAGTAAATGCCCTCTTGTAGTAATAATAAAAACCCAAATTTCATGCCCTCTTGTATTAATAATAATAGATAGATAGAAAACAAAGCCCTCTTTTTTAGTAAAAAATTTGATAAGGGACCAAAAACCGTGCAATAATAGATAAGTAAAAACCCCCCTGTAGTTTAATTAAAAAATAAATACCCTTCCCTGAAAACTAATAATAAATACATATTCCCCGTATAATAAAAAAGATTAAATACAAAGCCCCCCCTGTAGTAAAAAATAAAATAAGTACAAACCCCCCGTAAATAATAATAGATAAATTTCATGCCCCTGTAGTAATAATAGAAAATATATGCCCCCCTTAGTAATTTAAAAAATAAATAAATAAAATGTTTCCCCGAGTAAAAATAGAAAAATAATGCCCCCTGTAAATAATAAAGATAAATTTCATGCCCCTGTAGTAATAAAGATAAATATACCCCCTGTAGTAAAAAAAAATAAATAAATAAAAAGTCCCTGAGTAATAAAAAGATTTAAATACAACCCCCCCGTAATAATAATAGATTTAAAAACAAAACCCGTGAAAAATAATAAATACATCCCCCCCGTAGTAAAAATAAATAATTTCAAGCCCCCCGTAGTAATAATAGATAAAGTACATGCCCCGTAAAATTTAAAAGATAAATACATACCCCCCGAAAAAAAATAGATAAAAAACATGCCCCCCCCCCCTTGTAAAAAAAAAGAAAAAATAAAATGCCCCCCTTTGTAAAAATAATAAAACATGCCCCTGTATAATAATAGATAAATTTTCATAACCCTGTAGTAATAATAGATAAATTTCATGGGCCCCCCGTGAATAATAGGGTAAAAATTAAAAAATGCCCCCTGAAAAAAAAAATAGATAAGTACCCTGCCCTGTATAATAATAAAAATACATACCCCCGTATTTAAAAATAATTTTTTTAAAAACGCTCCCCGGTAGTAAAATAAATAAATACAACCCCCGAAATAATAAAGATAAGTACTTTCCCCCGTATAATAATAATAAATACATAAACCCCCGTAGTAAAAAAAAGATAAAAACAGGAACCCCCGTATTTAATTTAATTTAAAAGTAACCTTTCCCTTTATTTAAAAATAATAAATCACCCAAAAAGTAAAAATAAAATAAATACAAAGTCCCCGTAGTAATGATAGATAAAAACAAAGCCCCCCTTGTTTGAAAAAAAAGATAAGTACATTGCCCCTGTATAATAATAAAATAAAAAACATGCTGTAAAAGGACTTGGGGATGGATTCCCCCTTGACCACCGCAAGTGATGGTATAACCACGCCATGGAGCGGAATCTAAATAGGTCCCCCGGTCTCACCAGACCCGCCGCCCAAACGGGATGGACCTTTCTGCGGCGGAGTTTTACCCGGTTTTTTTTTCCCCACCCCCTTTACCTTTCCCTTTTCCGCGGTGGCGGCCAAGGATAACGTTTTTACAGAATCGTGAAACGTAGGGGTAGTCGGGGAAAGGGGGCAAGGTCAGGGCAGGCGGCAAAAAAATTTAGAGTCAAAAAACTTTAAACAGAGGTTTGGAAAAACCCGGGAATACATGATACCAGGAACGGGTTTTTTCTAGGCCCCGGAGGCAACAAAGGATCCAGCAGGGAAGTGACGTGGATCCCCAAAAATTTTAAAAACAGTGCCCGGCAATTAACCAAATTTCCGGCGCCACTGTTTTCCCTTTTAAATTTTCCTGAACCGGGGCGGCGCCTAGGAGGCCCCGCACGTTCATTTTGGGCCACAGGGGAAGAGCCGAGCAGGGCGAGGTCCGGTTGATTTTGGTTGGGGCGTTGCACCACGGCCGCAGCGCCCGGGCCCCCGGGGCCACCCGTCCCCGGGGGGACCCCCGCGGAGGAAAACGGGTGGGGACCAGCGGGCCCTGGAAACGGGTCGCGCGCGAACCGTTAAGAAAACCCCCCCCCCCTTAAAACCTCTCCTTTTTAGGCTGAGAAATCTGGGGGATGAATCAAGATTCGGGTTTAGATTCTTTGGGTCCCAGGATCCCCCCCGAACACCGCGTCGGAGACGAGTGTGAAGGTAACCCATGTAGCCGTGGACGGATAAAGCCCGGGAAAAACCACCGGCCCAAAAAGGGGGAGCAGACCCGGGAGTCCCCGGGGAAAGGAAAAAAGTGGGGGAAAACTTTTGAGAACCGGTCCCTTAAACCACCCAGATTTACAGACTTCCCCGAGGAAACCCCGGGAAGGGCCGTGATGAAGTCCCATGGCTATGTGCTCCCCAAAGGGGTTTCCGGGACGGGGAGCGGATGCAAGAGACCTGCGGCCTGTGGCATGGGACCTTGTTCTGAGCATACGTTTACACAGGAGAGGGAGAAGTCCTTAAAATCTTATGCCAAAATCGGGCCCCCAATGTGGGCCCTGAATCAAAAGCGGGGGACCCTTCCCTAAACCCGGGGTGGCCAGGCCCAAAAAGGGAACTATGCCCCCCTCCAGAATCTCTTTCCTGAAATGCCGGTTGGGGACGTAATTCCCTTTCCAGTAGGAAAATTTTTTGGGGATCTTTCGGGAGCCACGTGAACCCCAAAAGTTCTGGGGGAAATGATTTTGCTGTGACATGGGTTCTTCCCCAAACCCACATCCGAGGACGGGAAGGGGCATAAAGGCCATGATTTTTTCTCAGCGGGTTTCCGGAAGTAAATGGGGAAAGTCAAAGGGGTGAAAAAAAAGGGGGTGGGAACCATGGGCGGGGGAGGGGTTTAAACCCCGGGGCCCCAATCTAAATGATACATTTAAATTCTTGTGAATCCGAAAAAAATGTCGATTGGGATGACGGGCCCCCCAGCAGATGTTCCCTTTTCCCTTCCGGGGGCAAACTTGATTGCCAAGGTCCAAAACCCCAATGGCATATTTTCCGCTCGCGGGCGAAAAGTTCTTTGGGGGAAAAAAACCCAAAGGGTTGAGGTCTTCCCTTTTGGGAATTTTCTTTCCGTGTGAGGTCCGCCCCTCCCCTAGGGAAGGGGGCATCCCCTTCCCCAAAAGGGAAGGGCCCTCGGGAAAAGGGCCCGGGCCCCAAGACAGGTGCTGTGGATAGGGATAAAGCGTTTTACTTTGGGGACTATGTCATCGGGTCGATAGTCGATATCGGAATTATCAAAAACGTACCCGGAAGTCGTTAAAAGATTATCGCAAATGACCTTTAAAAGGGGTCAATGGGGGGAGGAAAAAAAACACTTCTTTTTATTACCCCCAAAAACAGGGTGGAGAAGCGGGGAATTAAAACCCCACAACGTAAAAAGGATCCCGTGTTTACATCTTGGGGCCAAAACATTAGGGTTATAAAAGCCCCGGGAAAAAAAGTCAAAACCCAATTTCCACTACCCCTGTTTGCACCACGGGCCGGGCCCCTTTAAATCCTGCTTTGATCCCCCCAAATTAAAAAGTCCCAAAGGGGCAGAAAGATTTGAAACCATCTTTTTTACTTAAAATGGACAGGGGACACCCCTGCCCTGGAACCCCGCATGCCCTTAAAAACCAAATCTGACCCACGTTTAAAAAGTCCCGGAAAAAGGAGTCTTTAAACCCACCATTTTAGTTAAAACTGGAAATTGACTAAAACCTGTTTTGTCCCCCGTATAAACCTTTAAAACCCTGTTGCCCCAACAGATTAAAAAAGTGTTTGGAAAAAAGGGAGTTTTAAACCACCTTTTTAGTTAAACTGGACATTGATTTATCCCTTTTCTGTCCCCCACGTTTGCCCATTTAAAACCTTTTCCGACCCACAGTTTAAAAAATTGCGGGGGGAAAGGGGGGGTCTTTAAAACCACCTTTTTTTGGGGGAATTGACATGGGAATATCCCCTGCCCGGGGACAGCTGGGGGCCCCAAACCTTGCATGACCCCCAAAATTTTTAAAAAGTCCCGGGGGAAATGGGTCTTTAAACCCAAACCTTTTTATTTTGAATGGGGAATTTGACTATAGCCTGTTGCCACGGGCTTGCCCCCAAAACCCTGTTTTGACCCAGATCAAAAAGTGGTACTATGAAAAGGGAACAGTAAACTGTCTTTCAGTATATTTTTTGGTAAATGACATTTTTTTAAAAAGAAGTTATTTGGGGAATTTTTATTTTTTGGTTTTTCCCAATTACCCATTTTTGCTTTTTTTTAAAAGTGTGTTTAAATAAAACCCCTCCCAAGCCCTCCCTGCAGTTTTTTTAAAGGAAATTTTTTTAAACGTTTTTAGATGTTTTTAATTTCTTTCCGCACACCCCAAAAGTAATAAAAATGCCCTAATACCCCAAAAAAACATTTCTTAGTTGAGAAGGGAATTTGCCTTCCCTTTTGGCTTCTGAGGTGATTAAAGCCAATCAATTTAAATTTGGGTTTCTTTTTTTCCCCCAAAATTTCCTTTTCATTTGTTTGGGGGGACAGACTCCCCTGGAGATCAAATAAATGCGCCCCATAGTGACCCCGCCCCAGAAAATTTTAACCCTCAAATTGTGCAACTTTTTGTCCAGCCCTGGAGACCTTTTTTGACATATTTAAACCTCACAAAAAATCACCTTTTTCAAAATTGTTTTTTTTAAGAAAAAATTGAGTTCTTGATTTACCCTAAGGGTGTGAGGCCGGGGTCCCATAGCCCATTTTTAAAACACCCCAGGTTCAGCTGCCGGGGCCCGGGGGGTTTACAGTGGGTTGGGGGTTGGGGAGCCCAGGTGGGGGTCCGTCATCTTTTTAAAACCGGAAAAAAATTCCCCTTATGAGCAGCAACGAAAAAACAGTCGTGTGAGGGCAAAAAGTGCGGAAGGGAATTTGGGGGGTAAGCCCTCCACCCTTCCTCATTTACACAGTCCCTGGGTACGCTTGCCCTCCTTTATTGGTGGGGGCCAATTTGAGCTTCATTTGGAAATATTGGGGGGTTAAAAGTTGTTCCACCCAGGTCCCCTTTTTTCTTGGAAATTTTTTTTTCCCATTTTACTAAACCCTTGGGGGAAAGGAAAAATTTGTCTCCTGTTTCTTTTTTTCTTGCCCGTCCCTCCTTACCCCATTTTCCTCGGGAAAAAAACCTAAAAATTCTGGTAAAAGTCTTTCTGTACCCCCCTTTTTAAAAATTTCAGGGGTTTTTTTTTTTACCGGTTTTTGTCATGCAAGTTTTTTAGTAGTATATTTTCCCTTAGAAAAAATTTTTAAAAATAGGAGGGAAACCCCAAACCATATTTTTGGTTTTCTCTTTTTTTAATTGTTTAAATGTGTTTGTCTCCAATTACGGGGATTGCTCGCTATTTTAAAAAAATCTTGAAAAAAAAAAGCATTTTGCAATATGTGCCCAGTGTCATACCTTTTCCTTTTTTTGACAGCCCCCATTCCCCTTTGGGCCCTTTTGCCCAATTTTTAAAGGGAACAATGCCCTTTTAGAAACCACATTTTTTACAATGGGGGACCTTTTGTATGGCCTGCATGCCCACAGCAAAATTTGCCCCCAAAAAATAAAAACATGACCTTTGAGCCCTTTTAAACAATTGTAAAGAAAAAATTTCTTTTTAGAAAAAAAATTTTTATAAATGGGGCCCTTAGTATTGTTTAATTTCAAAGCGCATTAACCCAAAAAATTATAAAAATGATTTTTCTCACCCACTTTTAAAAAAATTTGGTGAGGGGGGGAAATGCCATTAAAGTCACATTTTTTTCCCAAAAGGCCCCTTTGATTATTGCTGAAATTTTCCCCCCCAAGAAAACTTGCCCCCAAAAAATTATAAATTTGACTTCTCCCCCCCAACTTTTTTAAAAATTGTGGGGGGAAAAAAATGCCCCTTGGGAAACCCCAACATTTTTTGTTAAAAAGGCCCCTGATTAAAGCTGTATTTTACAGAACAGGGACCTAAAAACCCTTTTGCCCAATGCGGGAAAACTTTCTAAAGATAAAGTGAGTGGGTTTTGAATTCGTTTATTATGGGGACAAAGTTAAAAATTTGGGAAACGGGGGTTTTTTTCCGTTGCCCGGAAAATTTTTTAGATCACGGGGTTTAATTTAGGTTAAAATCTGTGCATAACCCTAAAATATGCCCCATTTTGGGCCCGCTTCCTTTTATTTTGGGGGCCCGAAAATTTAAAGTTAAGGGAATTGAAAGGCCGGGGTTTGGGGAGTGTGTGGGGGCCTTTTTTTGACTGGGAGGGGTTTTTGGGTTGCGATTGGCTGGAAAAATAAATGCCCCTGGGTTTTTCATAAAAACACCCCTTCCTTTTCATGATAGTGTGGGGTCAGTATCTCAAAGCTGTTGGGGGAGTGGGGGTCTGCCATTTGAAAACCCAGCTCAGCAAAATTTTTTCTATTTTTCACAGGGGCCCAGCTTTTATTTTTAGCTGTGACCCTTAGAAACTTAGTTATCCCAGAAAAATTTGAAAGATTTTAGGAAATTTTGGCGGGAAAATTTTTAAAAAGGGGCATTTTTCCCGCTGAAAAAGTCAGGGGGGGAGAAGCGGGGGGGGGGGGGCGGGCGAAAACAGAAAAAGCTCTTTAAAGAAAAACGGTTATTGTGTCCCCAAAGGATTTGTGTAGACATTGCTTTTCAATAGTTTTTATTTTTAAAACAGTTTTCTGTTGAAATTTTTAATTGGATATTGGGACCCCCTGAATTATTTTTTGGATACAGATTTTTCTTAGTAACTGCAGGTTTTTTGGGTTGGGTCCCAAAACCCAATTTTTAATTACCCGTTACATTTCAGTTTGGTGTTTTTTTTAAAAATTTTGCCCAGTCCAGTTTTGTTGATGGGACCCAAACCTTGCATTTAAAATTTTTAAAACCAGCTTTTTTGTAGTCACCACTGGTTGATGGGTTGCCCAAAAATACCTTTTATTATCCGTTTTTCCCATTTCAGATACGTGTTTTTTTCACTTTGGAAGGCCAGCTTTTTTTGTTTAACCCCAACCTTGCATTTAAAAATTTGAATCCCCCCCCAATTTTTTTTAGTCCCCACAGGAGAATTGTGGGTGCCAAAATTACCTTTTTTTTTATCCGAAAACTTTTCAGATATTTTGTTTTTTTCATTTTTCCCCAGTCCGGGCGTTTTTTGATAGAGCCCCCTTGCATTTAAAAAATTTGAACCCGGAAATTTTTTTGTGTCACCAAAAGGTGAATTGATAGGTCCCAAAAAACCTTTTATTTTCCGTATACTTTTCCCCGTTAGGGGTTTTTTTCATTTCCCACGGCCCCGGGCTTTTTTTGATAAAACCCCTTTGCATTTTAAAAATTTGAATCCAGCAAGGGTTTTTAGTCCCCCAACAGGGGGGTTTAAATTAGGTCCCAAAAATCTCTTACCGTTTTTACCCCATACACCCTAAAAAGGTTGTAAGCTCTCACGGCGAGCCCCTCACCCCTTTGTCTTTTTTGAAGACTTTTAAAATGTGTAATGACGTATTTTTCCCCCTTTGGTTTGAAAAGTGCTGCGGAATATGTGGCGTATAGAAAAAAAAATTATTTTTTATTATTTTTTTTTTAAAATTTTATTTCCGTTTTAACATTTCATAACTTTGTTTTTTTCCTTTGGGGGCGGGCCACTTTTTTTGTTTGAAGCCCCCCTTGGGCAGTTTAAAAATTTGAATCCTGGCAATTTTGTAAACCCCAACACAGGGGGAATTGATAGGGCCAAAAATACCTTTTTTTTTTCCGTTTTTAATTTCAGATACTGTTTTTTTTCACGTTTTGCCCAGCCCAGCTTTGGGTTAATGAGGTACCTTGCATTTTTAAATTTGAATCCAGCAATTTTGTATTTCCCCAAAAGGGTGTATTGATAGGTCCCCAAAATCCCTTTTTTATTATCGTATAACTTTTTCAGTTTTACGGGGGTTTTTTTCAATTTGGCGACGGGCCAGCCTTTTTGGGGGAATAGGTCCTTGCAGTTAAATTTAAAATCCGGGCAATTTTGTACTCAACACAGGTGTTTTTGTTTGGGGCCCAAAAAAACCTTTTTTATTATGGGTTTTCCATTTCGAAAATGTTTTTTTTTTCACTTTGGACGGGCCCAGCTTTGTTGTTTAAAAGCCACCTTGCTTTAAAAATTTGAATCCAGAAATTTTTGTAGTCCCCACAGGGGTTTTGTTTAGGGGGCCAAAAATCCTTTTTATTTTCCTTTTTACATTTCGATCGTGTTTTTTTTAAACTTTGGAACGGGGCGCTTTGTTGATAGGGGCACCTTGCATTTTTAAAAATTTCAATCAGCAATTTTGTTTTGATTTTAGGGTTTTGAGAATAGTGTTTATTTGCCGTTTTTTTCCCAAAGAGGCCCTTTCCCCAAAAAATTTTCCCCTTTCCCCTCCCCAAATTTTTTTTTTTAATTTTTAAAACCTTTTTTGAAAAGGGAGCAAAATTTTGGGGGGTTTAAGGGAGCAAGGGGGGGGTTAGGACATGGGGTAGAGGTACGAGGGGAAGGGTGCCCCTTTCCCAAGTGCGGGGCGACTACATGCAAGCCCAGGGGGAATTTTTTGGAAGGACCGTCGGGCCCTGTCATCGCGGGGTTCGGGCCCCTGTGAATTTTTAAAGGGGTAAAGAAAAAGCGTCGCCTTTTCGGGTTCTTCAGGGGAAATTTGAAACCCCTGCTTTCCAGCGTCCTTCCCTCCGGCTTTCCCCCAGTCCCGGGCCCAAAAATTTTCGTCATAGCTCATCAACACCCGCCCAAACCATGAAGCAAAGGGCACCCAAAAAATGAAAAACCATGTACCCCCCATGTGGAAAATCCTTTTTCTGAAGCCCTCTTTGAAAACAAAATGCGGTTTGGGGGTCAAAAGGCATGTTAAAAGATAAAGAGGAAAAAAGAGGATGATTTTCTCTCCCTTTTGACCCCCCGAAAATGATGCCACAGAGGAGGAAAAGGAAACCCGGGTAAATCATCAAAAACCCCGGCGGCCCGGCAAAGGGGCCTTTGCATTTCCATCTTGCTTAAAACCCCGGAGTCCGGGGATCCCAGAATGTCAGGAGGGCCAAAGTCCCCTTTTGTGTTGATAAATAAATTGATGACGGACTTGCGGATCCAACGTGGTTTTTCAGCAGAATTTGCTTGGGGAGCGCTTAAAACATTGGACGAGGGGGAAAGGACGATGGGGTAGTATCAGAAAGGGCCCCGCCTCAAAAGGGGGGAGGGCGGTGCAGAGTTCCACTGATATGTTTCCGCCAGAAACGGTCAGGGGAAAACCCCCCGCTCCCGCTTTTCCCCGGTCAAAAAGGTAAAGGACCTCTTAAACCCCTGGGCCCCCCCTTTGGAACCCCTTAAATTCCCCCCGGGCAATGTCATATGCCCCCCTTTTGCCAAAAAAACGCATAAGTAGAGGCAAGAATTTTTAGGTGTTTAACCCCACCAACTGTCTAGTAAATTTGCAGCGAATGCATGAGTTAAAATGGAGGCAACATTTGGGCCCAAAAAAAGCCGGGGCCCAAGACGGGGGCTTCCCCCCAATGTCACGCCTCGTCCCCGCCTCCTCCTCCTCCCCCACCCCCAAAGCGTCCCCCGAGAAACCCCAGCACCCCCAAGGGCCCCATCCAAACCTTTCCCCTCCGCCATTTTGGGCGCCTGCACGCCCTACAGCGGCCAGTCTAGCAGCCAGCCTTCTGTCTTCCAGGTTTTGGGGGCAAAAGAAACACTTTAACCTAAAACCCTCCCCAAAACCAAAAGCCTGAAAAGTCGGTATTGCCGGCTTTTGGCTTGGAAAAAGTTTTCCTTTCCGGGTTGGGGGACACAAAAGGGTTCCGCCCCCGTCATGGCCCCTTTCCTGCCCCCCAAAACAGATGCCCAGGAAAGGGGAAATTTTTTTGCCAAAAAAAAGGTTTCCCTGCCCCCGGCCCGCCCCGTGTCATCCCAAAATTTCAAGGGGCGTTGTCTGCATCTGTGTCCCGGAAAAAATCCCTCTGGCCACCGACACATGGATAGTAAGCCGGCCAAGGGCCCCTAAAAACTCTGGAAAAGCCCATGGGTGAGCTGGGTGGAAGTCTCCCGGGGGGTGACGGGGGGCTTTCAGGGTCGGGGCCCCGCTTTCAAAAAAGCGGGATGGTGCAAGGGGTTTTTTCCCCCCAAGGGGCCTTGGGTGGCATTTTTACGTGGCCCCGAAAAAAAAAAGGGGCCGGGGTGAAATTTAAATTTCTTGGAGACCCTCCCCACACAGGTCAGGGCTGGGGACGGTTTTTCCGAACATGGAACCGGGCTTTTCTGGTGACAAAAAAACCCTTTTGGGCCCGGCAAGGGGGTGTGCGATAACCCGGGGGGAAAAACTGCTGGCCGCCCCTTTAAAATCGGTAGGTTTGGGGGACATCCCCGGGTGGGGCCCCTTGGGCATGAACCTTGTTTAAACCAGAAATTTTTAAAGAGCTACCCGGGTTGGACTTTCTTTTCTGGGGGGAAGGCTCGAAAATTGAGTTGCAAATTCCGCCGTTTTCAAAACCCCGCTTTTGTCCCGGGTGCTGGGGTTGAGCGTTTAGTCGGCCTTTCCCCCCAAATGTTTATTGTTGGCCCTGGCAACACGCTGGAATTCCCCCGCCACATGCTTTCCCGCGATTGTTTGGGAGCGCGCAATGCCATTACGCAGTATGATGTGAAAACATGGCCCGAAAGGGGCCCGGGGGGACCTCGGGGGGTTGAGCCACCCAGAGGTGGGAGGCAGGTTGAAGAGCTTGGGGCCATCCTTGCCGTTTTGAAGGGAAACCACCAAATTTATCCCGGCGGAAAAAATTTTTTCCCCCTTTTCGCATGACCATTTTTGGTGATCTTAGTTTTGGAATGGGTGTTGGACCCCTCTGAAAACAAAAGGTCCCCCCAGCGACAGGGGAGGGAGGGCGGGGGCACAGAAAGGGGGACCCGGAGCTTTTTATCCCATCGAAATTAAAAAGGGTGACAGTTTTCCAATTTTTTTCGGTCTTTTATTAGCGTGGTTTTAGGGTTCCCGGGCTTTGTGCCCAAAGGGGAAGCATCAGCTTCAGGGTGCGTCATTGAGGCCCAAGGGCAGGGCTGTGGGGTTTAAGCTGTGCCCCGGGGGAAGCGGAGGGGAGGAGGAGGGGGGAGGTATTCCCAGACACCGACGTTACCCAAGTTCCCCGCCTTGGAAAAAAGGTTGGCGCGGAAAATTTTAGGCGGAGGAGGAAGGGTGGGAAGATCAGGTTTTCTAAATGCCCTCGACCCGAGGCCCTTTGGGGAAATCCGGATCCCCTTCACATGAGTGTTGGGTGCTCCCTTTCCTTAAAAATGATCCTCGCAAATTAAAAGGGCCCTCAATGAAAAAAACAGTTACTGGGTGGCCCCCCCTCCCGGATCCCGGTACAAAAAAAAATCAGGGATTTCCTTCCCCCCCCAAAAAGAGAGTAAAATGCAGGGAAATGGGGACCCTTTCTGATTATCAAACCCGGAGGGGCAAATTTTTGCGTTTGCTTACGTTTTAAATGTAGGGTGGAACCAAAAAATCGGGGGACGTGGACACATTAGGGGTTTCCAATAAACCGTTTGCGGGGCAGCAGGCAATTTTGGCAGAAGCCTAAAGGGGGCCCTTTTGGGAAAAAATTTATTTACCCCTCAAACCCAAAAAGGGAAAGCCCAATTTCAGGGCAAACCCTCCAAAAACACAGAGGACCGCTTAAAAAAAATGGTGCACGGCCCATCTGCGTTCCCAACCCCCGATGTTTTTGTATGTTTTTCCGGAAATCAAAAGACTTCTGGGTAAACCAAAATGGACGAATTTGGGCCCGGGGCTCGCTCGCCCTGCCTTAGAGGGGGTTTTTCCTTTCCCAAACAAACCCCGGTTTATATCGGGAAAGGACCTTTTTAGCACGCTGGGTAGTCATTACCCGGGCCCAAAGGGAATCCGGGTTTCCCCCAGATTTAAAGTGGATCGTTTGACTTTCATCAAGATGAATAAAGGGTTTGGGCCCCTTTTTTGATGTTTTGGGCCCCCAAAATTTCCGAGGTCACCGATTTGGCCCGGGCATTTACTTCTCTTCAGACGAAATTGGTCCCCTTTAAAAAATTTTTTTTTTAAAATGATAATTTCTTTCTGCAAATTTTTTTTTTTCGGGGTTCCCAAAATGTTCATTTTGCGGGGTTTGCTTTGAGGGGGGAAATTAAAAGGGCAGCAAGGTTTTATGACAACAACCCCTTTTTCCATTACTCGCTTTATCTTTAAAGGGTTTTTGGGATTGTCAATGGTTTTTGGGTCATGTTGCTGTGGGGATACCCGCTATAAAATTTTTGGTCCCTTTTGGGCAGAAAAAGGGCTTCTAAGTGGCTTTTTTCCCTCACAATTTTTTAAAAGTGGGTGAGAAGTCATTTTTATAATTTTTTTTGGGGTTAAAGTTTAGGGTACAAAATTTTTGATTTATGGTTCCTTTTGGAAACTTTTAAAAGTGGCTTCTAAAATGGCATTTTTCCCCCCATAAAATTTTTAAAAAGGGGCTGAGAAGTCCCTTTTTTTATTTTTGGGGGCATGCTGCTTTTAAAGCAGCTACACTAGGGTCCCCTTTCTAAAAAAATTTGTTTCTAAAAACCCCGACATTTTTTTCTTCACAATTGTCCTAAGTGGGTCAAGGGTCTGTTTGAATTTTTGGGGGCATTTTGCTGTGACATGGGTTTATACAGGTCCCCATTATAAAAAAAAAAGTTGTTTTTTTAACAGGGGCCCTTTGTTTTCCCCAATTGTCAAAAGTGGCTAAGGGGGCTGCTTTTAATTTTTTGGGGGGGTTTTGCTGTGAAAATTTCAGCTTGACTTTTGGTCCTATTTTAAAAAAAGTGGTTTCTAAAAGTTTTTTGTTTCTTTCAAAAATTGGGCAAGGGTTTCTCAAGGGTTTATGGGGCTGTCCCGAAAACAGGAAAAAGATAGGGGCACTGTTTAAGGGGAAAATATTGCAAATGATTGTTTTTTTTCAAGATCGTTAACAAGCTAGAAATCCCCGATTGAGACAAAACCCATTTTAAAAAAATTTTAAAAAAAAGGAAACAAGGAAATGGGGGGGTTACATTCATTTTAAAAATGTGTTTTCTAGAAAATTTAAAATACAAAAAAAAATTGCATGTACAAAATAGCTGGTAAAAAAAATTTTTTCTTGGGAAATTTTACAAAAAAAAGGGAAGGGGTTTAAAAAAGGAAGACCAGGGAAAAAGGGAGGCTATTTTAGAGGGACATGGGTTTTGGAGCCCGGGCAGAGAAACCCAAAAGGGAGAGGACAAATTTTCCCCCAGCCCCGTTGAAATAAAAAGAGAAAAGGGAAAGCCAAAAAATAAAAGGGACCTGGGGGGGAAAAAAAGGAGCGTTAACCACCCCGATTTCCAAGTGAAGTCAATTGGTTTCCCCCATAAAACGGAGGGGGGAAAGGGGCCCACCCCGGTCTTGACTGTGTACTGAGGGAAAGGTGGGGGGTCTTAAACCCCAAACTTTCCCTTCCCTTTAAAATCTGCTTCCCCGCAAGGGCCCGTTTTCGTTGGGTGCGTTTATAAGGGGATTTTTCGTGTAAAAAAGTTTTCGGACCCGCCCGGGCTCCCCACCGACCACTGTTTAAATCCCGGCCCCGGGAAACTGACTGTGTGGTTTTTAAAAGATGACGGGGCTAGCCTGGGGCCCCTCCCCGCACCCACTGTAAGTCTGGCCCTGGCAGCTGGACCCCCATGTTAAAAGATGGCTGACGGGAAACAAATGGCTCTCCCCCGTTAGGGGCAATCAGGAAAAGCTTCAAATTTCTCTAAAAAAAACAGATTTTGAAAAAGGTTTATTTTGTGAGGGTTTAAATAGTGCAAAAAAGGGGCCCCCGGGTGGCACCAATTGCACAATTTGAGGGGTTAAAAATTTTTTTGGGGGTGGAGTCACTATGGGGGCGCACATTTTATCTCCGGGGGGGTTTTGTCCCCAAAAACATTTAACAGGGGTTTGGGGGAAAATTTAAACCCCTTTTAAAATTTATTGGCTTGAATCACTCTCAGAAGCCAAAGGGGGGCAAATGTCTTTCTCAAAAAAAGGAGTGTTTTGGGGGTGATTTAGGACATTTTTTTTTTCTTATGGGGTGTGGGAGACGAATTAACAAATCTACACTTGAAAAAAAAGCAGAATGATAAAAATGTAAAATTTTAAATTAAAAAATTTCCCCAATAAAATTTTTGGTAAAAAAATGTCAGTTACCAAAAAAAATAACTAAATGGGCAGTCCCCTGTTTCAAAATAGCATAAATTTCCACCCTTTTTGATTTTGGGGGGTCAAACGGTTTAGGGGGTTTTTGCTGTGGGCGGACAGGTATAGTCAATGTCCAAATGAAAAATAAAATGGTGGTTTAAAAAATTCTTTTTGTGGCATTTTTAATTGGGGGCATGCAGGTTTGGGGTTTTGCTGTGGGCCCCGGGGCAGGGTTTGTTATGACCCGTGAAAAAAAAAATTTGGGGGTTTAAAAAGGGCTTTTTTTTGTGGCACTTTTTTAAACTGGGGCTCATGCAGGGGTTTGGGGCATTCTTTTGGCCCCGGACAGGTTGTACAAAGGCCAGTTCAAAATGGGGGTTGGGGGGAAGACTCCTATTTTCCCCCACTTTTTTTAAATTTTGGGGGCAGACCCAAATTTAATGGTCATTCTGCCCTTTCAGGGACAAATATAGTTAATGGCAGTTCAACTTAAAAATGGTGGTTTAAAACTCCTTTTTCCCGGGACTTTTTTTAATCTGGGGGGGAAAGCAGGGGTTTTGGGGTCATGCTGTGGCCCCGGGGGAGGGATAAACCTATGTCCGGGGGAAACTAAAGGTGGTTCAAAAATCCCTTTTTTTGGGACTTTTTAAAACTGGGGTTTTGAGGTTTGGGCCCCCATTTCTGTTTACCCAAAGGGGAGGTATTTGTCAATTTTCCGTTCAACCCAAAAAGGTGGTTCAATTTACTCCCTTTTTTTCCGGCACCCTTTTTAAAAAGGGGGGTCGGGAAGGTTTTAATGGTCATATTTTGGAAAGAAAAGGTTTTAGTCAATGTCCGTTCAATAAAATGGTGGTTCAAAGGGTCCTTTTTTTGTACACTTTTAAAATTTTGGGGGCAGGGGCAGGGTTTTAAAGGTCATATGCGGTCCCAGGACGGGTTTTGTCATTTTTCCCAGTTAAAATAAAAAGGTGGTTGGGAAGGGCTCCTTTTTCCCGGGACTTTTTTAAACTGGGGTCATGGGGTTTGGGGCTGATTTTGGTTCCAGGGCGGGTATTCAATGTTTAGTTCAAGTAAAATGAAGGTTTTAAATCATATGCCTTCTGGCAAATTTTTTATTTGTGGGTTTATGGGGGTTTAAGGGTTTTATTTTTTGTGGTGCAAGGGGGGGGATAGTGAATGGGGCTGTGAGTTTTTTCTTTGGCTTTTATAAACCCCAATGTGTTTTGCCTAAGATGTAGCCCTTTTCCATTTGGGTGTTGTGGATGTTAAAACCCGCTTCTCCATCCCTGTTTGGGGGTAAGATGAAGGTGTTGTTCCCCCTTTCCCCTTTTGACTTCAATGGTATCTGCGTTAATTAATTTTTCGGACTATCGGATTTCTTATTGTTAATTGCCCATATCGACTACCCAACCCCCATGACGTTAGTCAACGTTAAATTTGCTTTATCACTTAAAGTGGGTAAAAGGGGAAAACCGGTTTGTCATGAAAAACCTTGCTGTCTTTTACCCGTTCCTCAAACAAAACCCGCAAAAATGAACTGTTGTGGAAACTGAGAATAAATTGCAGTAAAAAATGATCATTTTAAAAAAAAAATTTTAAGAGGACCATTTTGTTTGAAAAGGGTTTTGGGAAATAGACCGGCAAAATAATCGGGGACCTTTGGCAAATTTGGTCCCCAACTCATCGAGATCCCTGGGTGATTCATTTGATGAAAGTCCAAACGATCCCATTATTGTTTGGAAAATCGGATGCATTTGTTGTAAAGGGCTCCCCAAACTGTGTGAGGTTCCGCTCGATTTGACGTTGGCTGTGGGCCCGGACAACACCCTATGGGGTGGCGAGCGAGCTCGGGCCCCTTCATCCCCTTTTGGTTTCCCCGAAATCTATTGGGGGCCGGAAAAACATCCAAAAAACATCGGTGTTGGGGGACGCAGTAGTCATGCACCATGATTTAAGTGGTCTTGTGTGTTGGATGTACCCCTGCATTACATGCGTTGGTGAAGTGGTAAATAAAGATTGCCAAAGTCACCCATTAGGCTTCGCCACCTTCCCTGCTGCTGCTGCTGCCGCTACGGCTACTTGGCACCTCTATGCTGTCACGTCGCTGATGTTGTTCCACCGTGACATTTGGGGAAACGTGAAGCAGATGCAACAGATATCTCCATTTTGATCAATCAGCAAGGTCTCCAATTTCCTGCATTTATTCTCTATTTGGGTGGGTGGAAGGAAAGTGCTGAGTTTTGTTTTTTAACGGGGATACAGGCGGGTGGCCACCAGTAACTGTTGTTCATTTTGAGGGCCCTTAATGCGAGGATCATGTTGGAGGAAATGCACCCACCAAGCACTCATGTGAGAGATGGAGCCTTGATTTCCCAAGCCTCTGGGTTGAGGGGCACTAGCAAACTGATCTTCCTCATCTTCCTCCTCCACCTCAAATTCGCGCCAACCTCTTTCCAAGTCAGGGGACGTCGTAACGTCGGTGTCTAGGAATATCTCCTCCTCCTCCTCCGCTTCCTCCGGCACAGCTTCAACACACCCCTGACTTGCTTCAATGATGCACCCAGACTGTTCGCCGCCTTTCATAGCCCTGGGGCCCCCCAACCATGTAAGAAGATAATAAAATTGAGAAAAAAGTCGGGCCCCGTGGGTTCGTGGGGTGAAAGGCTCCGTGTCCGCATCTGTGTCCTCTCCTCCTTGAAAGCTGGCAGCTAAACATCCTTTTGAATCAAAATATGTGAACCGAGGTCTCAAAGTTTTTCCGGGATCTGTGTCCGTCTCCTCCTCCGTCGCTGGTGGGGCCTGATGTTTCAGAGTGTCCAAAGATCGTTCCAGAACCCAAGATTACCCCAATGCTCATGCTGACAAGGCATTGTCCGCACTGACCATTTTGGTGGCTTCTTCAAAACTGGCAAGGATGGTGCAGAGCTCTTTCACCTGCCTCCACTCTCGGTGGCTCAACACCCCAAGTTTCCGCACCGCTGCTTGTCAGGGGCCCTGTGTCACTTCGTACTGCGTAATGGCAATTGCGCTGCTGCCCAATCACTGAAGCATGGTGGAGGTGGAAAATTTCCCGCGTGTTGCCACGTTTAACAATGAGACGGTTGACGGGGAGGCCGAGCTGACGCTGCAACGCAGCCAGGCGGGACGAAGCAGGGTTTCGAACGGCGAAGTGCGAACTCAGACCTTGAGCCTTTCTCAGCAGCAGTCCAGACCCGGTAGCTCTTTAGAAATTTCTGGACGACGAGGTTCATGACATATGCAGCAAGGGATGTGCTCCAGCCTACGATCTTAAGGGCGGGCCCGCAGATTTCGCCTGTTATCGCACACCCCCCTTGCCTGGCACAAGGTTCTTGTCACCCAGCCCGCGCTCCGGTCCCCGTTTTCGGAGAGCCGTCCCACAGCTCTGACCTGTTTTGTGGGGCGGTCTCCAAGAAGTTAAAATTCAAAGGCCCGGTTTTT